>JAAGNO010001183.1:8923-40270 GCA_033439905.1 Ceryle rudis
TAAACAGTTATTTAAGATTTAGAATAAGAACTACACATATTTGGCACAAATAGCCAGGAGGAAGGAATGCACGTGTGTGAGGAATGTTCTAAAATGTATCAGACTAGTTCATTAAATACAACTTGTTATGCTTTTGAGTTGGGACAAGTGCAATATGTGTTTAATTTATATGAATTTTCTAAAAAAAACCAAACAAACCCTTATTTCATAGCATTTTGCACTGTAATGAAGTATGCTGGAGAAACCTGTAAAACTGGTATGTCTTTTTATACCTTGAAGGTATGTTGGATGTTTTAGTGCTTACTTGCACTGAGATTCAAATTGAATGTTAAATCTGTCTATTAAGCTGCATATGCACAACTCCTCACAGCAAAGACCATTTACACCTTTGTATAGTAGTCTGTAATTATTGTATATAAAATTGAGGGAATAAATTTATTAAAAAAATTTACTTTGCTTCTTGAAAGTTTGTTTTACTCAGATACTTCCTTGTGTTAAATTTACCTTGAAAGAGGGTGGGGTTTCTGGCTTTTGCCTGAAGAAACTTGTTCCCCATCAGCCTTCCATGCGATACCCAGGGCAGGGCCTTGCCCTAGCTTAGAGCGTATCAGTCTGTTGAAACAAAGAAGGGAAGTTACCTGAGTTCACTTCTTCAAACTGATCTTTTCACTGAGTACCTCACTTGAAGATATTATAGCTTCTAAAAGAACAATCTGGTTTTTAGAGTCAAAGAGCTGGCAGCATTCTTGGACCCTTCATAATCTGCATTTATTTGACTTAAGCAGTGCTGAATAGCACCAAGGCTGCACAACTGCAAGACAAGTCTAGGGTCCCTGCAAAGTCACATCAGAATCAAGTACCAGGTCTGCCTGTTCATACCTGAATCACAAGAATGGTTGGATCTTAAGATGCACAAGTTTAGCAAAAAGCTTTGTAGGTTGTAGGGTTTTTTGTGTTGTTTATTTTTAGACAGCACAACTAGCTCACAAAGAGCATCACCATGCAAATTAGAAAGCCATGCAGGAAAAGCAGGATGATACTTCTTAGGACCTTTGAAAAAGACCTCTCCTTGCTGATGAGAGGGTACTTCAGGTATTGGCTCCACTAATTCACCTTCTTAAAGGGTAGATACACGTGACTGAAAGAAACCCTCTCAAGCACCAGTGTGCTAGATCAGAAAAGCGAAAGGCTACCACTTCTCCAACTATCCATGACCAGGGCAGTTCCAGTCAAGTACCTTGTGTTCTCTCAGCAGGAACAACACTGAACTATGGCACAGAAACATGCTTGGAATAAGCAAACAGTAGCTCCCTAAAAGACAGTAACATCATTAAACCAGAAAGCACTACACAATGCTTTATTTGCAGCATTTACTAAAACTTTCTCTCCAGAAATTCATCTCTCTGGAACATAAACAGACACTGGAGGTTACTCAACAAGCCTAAGAGGAGGGTAAAAGCTAGCTTTCAACCTAGTCTCATGGCTGTTGCTTGAAATCTGTGAGACTCCTAACTATTAAATCAAGCTAGACAATAGCCTCAGCCCTTTTTAAACCTGATTCAGTTCCTTCCTGCTAAATTTCTGATATATGTCGGCCAATTTAGCCAAGTTAGACAGAACTGTATTCTGCCTCCCCAGATCCCCCTTCCCACAAGCATCATGATACTGGGTAGGAAATGCTATAAACTTCAGCTATTATCAAGTCCCTGTGCTCTACTCTTTCTTACGACCCACCCTGCTAGTGGATGGGTCACACCAGTGTTACAAGCTACCGTACAAATACACCTAGGAAAAGTAGTATTCAGGTACAACTCTGCAAGTTTTAAAGACATTATTATATTCAAACTATTGGGGTGAAATTCAGTTCATTTATCATGTCTGCAACCATAAAATGACAGGTTGGTTGGTTTTGGTTTTTTGTTTGGTGTTTTTTTTTGGTTTGGTTTTGGTTTTTCTTCCACATCCTCTCTTCCTTGTCTTCCTCTGCAAGTTCACATGAAAAAGTAGCAAGGCATTCAAGTGATGAAAACTTGTACATTGCAAGTGCAGGACAGGTAGCATACTGGTAAAGTTACTAAGACACAAGCATAAAAAGTTGACCTTGCAGAGAACGGATGTGCTGCTTCTTCAAAATTAAATATATTTACTATTATGGTGAAAGACAGCTATTAACAGCTGTTGTTGGCCAAACTCTTGATCTGTGGATAGTTAAAAAACAACTTAAAGCCACTAAGTGTGCCAAACACCATTAGAAAGTGCTATTAAAGCCCTCTTTGGCCAGAAAGACATCCAGAGAAAATAGAAGCTTACCCAAGACAACATGCCATATCAAACACCACAGCCACAGAGATGGACAAAGGATCTCAAGCACAGCAAGAAAGTAGGGAACTATAAAACTTGCTGGGCCAAACCTAGCAGAGATAGGCTCTGAAATCATATCACATAATTACAGAATGTTAGGGGTTGGAAGGAACCTCTGGACATCATCTAGTACCAAGCCTCCTGCCAAAGCAGGATCACCTAGGACAGGCCACACAGGAATGCATCCAGATGGGTTTTGAGTCTCTAGAGAAAGAGACTCCATACTCCTCTGGGCAGTCTGTTCTAGTGCTCTGTGACACTCAAATAATTTTTTCCTCATGTTCAGGTGGAACTTCCTTTGTTCCCATGTGTGCCTGTTGCCCCCCATCCTGTCACTGGGCACCACTTCCATTATGAGGGAGCAAACTGCTTCTTTCAATGTTCAGGAATTTATGACATGTGTGTGGGTATTGGGGGAGGAAAGCCAAGGAAAACAAGCCATTTTCATCCTTCCAGTGCAACTGCTTTGCACTTTTTATACTAATTATAAAATGTTATGACTAACAGAAAAAAAAATACTGACAATATGCACAATAATACACCTGATAAGTAGTAGAAGCTTGTCTACTTATAGTTCATTATCAGTTTTAACTGATTTGACCTAGAATGGGATTTTAAGCTATACAGTTTTATCAATAAATAAATTGAGAGCAAGCAAGGCAAGGTTTGCAACTAAAATTAATACCCTACACATTGAAATAAATGGAAGAAAGGCAAGTTCTAATGTCCACAAAACATTCTTCAGGTCTATAAAACTTTACATTTAACACAGTCAAATTGCTTCTTGTTATCATTTCATTATTATTACTTATACTTTATTATGACTGCTTTTTCTTACTGAAAGAACCCCCTCATGTTTTTAACTAACAGTAAAATAGCTGTACCATTTCAATCATATCCATGTGTCAATTGATAAAATACTAAAATCCTAATGAAGCTTGACCTCGTGCCTGCACTGTTTGCTAAATATATCCAAATAGGAAGAATTGTTGCTAGAGTAATTTGGCTTGGTAGACTAAAGTTGGTATAAAAGAAGGTTGCTATTCTTTTTCTAGGACCTGACCTAACTGCCTGAAGTAGAACTTTATCATTGATCAGGAATACTCAAGTGTTGCAGTTAGCCAAGCCACAAACTTTCTTCCTTATGCACTGATGTTTTATTTTCAAAAAAGGAAGAATCTAAACAGGCTAGAAATGAAAATGAAAATGAAACAGGCTAGTAATAAAGTGCGAGTTTTTTATCTGCGATTAAAGGAAGTAAAAATAATTCTCTTACCCTTAATTTTCTTCAGGCAGATACCTGCTTCCCTGATACTTCCTAACTGAGAGTATGTCCACTTTCATTTCATACTCTGGAAAAAAATGAGATTAAATCCCCTATCCCTAAGCTATACAAATGGAAACAATAAAACCAACCAACCAAAACAAAACAAACACCCAAACAAACAAAACAAAAACAAACAAACAAACAAAAACCCCCAAACAAACAAAACAAAAAACAAACAAACAAACAAAAACCCCCCAAACAAACAAAACAAAAAACAAACAAACAAACAAACAAAAACCAACCCAAAAAACCACCCACCATGCAAGAGGGAAACCTGAAGACCTACCACAGTATGATTGCTTCAGATCCATTTCCAGTTCTTAAACATTTGTATGCCTATTCAAGCTCTTTGAGTCACTGAATTCATATAAAAATCCATTGGAGGTTTGGTCAAAGCACTGGTTGAGAGTAAAGACTGAAGAATTCTATATCTAAAAGCCAAATCTTCCATCTCGCTGAGAAAAAGAAATGTGTTGAAAAATAAGTCAAAACGTAAGCTGCATAATGCCCCACATGTGAGACAGTGAAAAACTTTGCAAGCCAAAATGGCAATTGGCCATTTTAATGAGGTCCTTGGCAAGCACCTTGCAGCAATGATGGACACACGACCATGAGTCATTAAATAAAGACATTAAATAATAAGACAGGGTTTTCCACAGATTAGTTTTGCAGCTGATTGCTCAGATAAGCTTTAGCTGAAGCACTTTAGGATATATCCAGTCACCAAGCTTTTTTGTGTATGGAACTTCCACTACTTAACAAGGAGTCCGCCTTATGCTTCAGTTTTTACCTGCTCTATGATTTATCTCAAATATACACCTGTTACTCACAAACAACATCCCTCTGATGTATACCTTTACTGTAGGGCTGCTGCAACACCTGTCCTACAGTCTCTGCAATGGCCTTGAAAACTTTGAGCAGCAACATACTGGAGGAAAGTTAAACAGTGATGACCTCATTGCCTTAGATGAGCTTAAACTGTAGGAAGCCACAGCTCGAGTGAAGCATTGGTGTTTTCTATGTTTGTCAGCTAACCAAAATAGCCACTTACAGTCAAAGCATTCATTAATACCACGTCATTTGATTTCCACATTTCTCTTTAAAGGTATTTGATATTAATATTGGCTGTACAGATCCCCTAAAAATGTATGATCCACGTCACAGTCAACAGTTTTTATTCGCAGTCTTTATTTTCACTGCCTCACAGGTGCTTTTTACAAACGCACAGTACATTCGGGACTCTCGGAAATCAGCAGTGTTGCATGTACTCTTCTGCACAGCTATGTGGGAAACTTGCTCTTTGACACTGGCACGCTCCAAGTCTATCAAGGTCTACTGAGCACCACAGGACACCTTACACACACTTGACCTCGTAGGGGCACTCTGACACTTCACTATTCTGTGTGCCGGTCACGCTGTAAAAACTGGTGATTCACTGCCATCTCCTGGCAAGCTACTATTCAAGAGTATCTGCACAGACTGAAATAAAGCATTGACATAGATGCTGCCTAATATCAGTCCCATTAGAGTGAAATCACACTTAAGAGAGCATTTATTATAAAAGTGGTGGCAAGAGAAATATCCAAAAATCCTGCAAGGACTCCCCCTAGACTCTTTGTCTCTTCCCCTCCCAGAATCGACCAACATTTCTACAGAACTTCAGGCTTCTTTTACAGAGGAATCTGGAGAGAACAGCAATTCACTAGTGCAATGCTACATCCACACTGTAACATGGAATAGAAGAAATGGTATCCAACCAGCAGCCAATCTTAAATCTTCTCTGTTACTAGGAAAAAAAAGTAAAATACTTAAGAAAACTCTGAAACCCAATTTGTCTAAAAAGCAGTTGCTTTTTAGAGTGTTACCCATTTGCATACAAAATGCATTTTTCTGTTACTTTAGGGGAAGACAGGACTTAAGAAATTCACATGAACTTACACCAAATCTCATGTGCTTTTTCAAAAAAAGAAATTTAATATTCTTCAGACTACTTCCAGAGAAATTAAGGGACTGAAAAAATTCTACACAAAACTGCCTTCATAATATACGTGAAGACACAAATGTGCCTAAGTTGGTTTATTTCAGACAAAAGAGAATGAAATTGAGTAAAGGGCCACTGATTAAGTTACCTTACAAAACGAAGCTGGTAGCCACCCAGGTGGCATTCAAGCATTGCTGCAAAGCCATCTTCACACTATTAGCCTTTTGCAACTTGATGCTAGATCAATTCCTAAGATCAAAATCAATATTGGGTCTCGTCATAATACAAGCACATACAGTCCTCCCTCTAGTTTGTTTCTACCTTTATGGATCTCTGTGTAGATGTTTTTGCTTGTGTTCTACAGCAGGGTCTCTCGCCCTCTTCCTCACATCGCTCTCCCATTCTGTTGCACTGAGACTGCCAAATCAGGCAGACAGAAGAAACCTTTTCACTCTTCCCGAGGGAAGTGTTACTTTTTAACTATTCCACTTAACACAGCTATGAATAAGCATACTGGTCCCAAGCCCAGCTTTACTTCCCTGCAAAATTTACACTCAACATTCAGTTTTTACATTTGCCCCAGGTTCTGAAGCTTTTAAGGACCTTTGATTTCTCCATAGCTTTAAGCAATATGGGAATATTAGTGCAGTTACAAAGCAATAAAGCTTAATGCTGAGAAACGTTTACTTTTCTCCTCAAGCCCCCGTAACAGTCTTAAGGTGCTGCACAGATGAAATTCTATTGTTCCAAAGTGCCATCATTGTAGAGCAACTGGATTAATTACCACCAGTAACAGCTACCACTTGACTGATAGACTTCTAGTCTGATTTGTCCAGCAACCCTGACAAAAAAAGCCTGTTTTTTTCCTCAGTATTTTCCAAGGCATTAAGGAACCACTTTGAAAAACACTACTGAGTACATACTGTCCTCAAGTTTGTTCATCTTAACTGAGTAGAAAAACTAATCAGTCCCAGCTCCTCCAATGCATGCACTGACAAAATATCCTGTGTCTTAGGGCAGGTGATGACCAAGTGGAAACACCTTTTATTGCCACTGCCATTCCTCTTCATCTAGCACTTTGAAGGGATTAGCTTTCTTCAAACACTTTAAAGCCTTAATTTTACCATTTCTAGTAACTATTGTTTCTACTTACTGTGGAATTAGCACAGGGAAAGGGTCTCCATCTGGCTTTAAAACTACATTACCGCTGACAAGCTGTTGTGAAAGTCTTCAGTATTTGGCTTTCTCGATTGACAGTGTGGCCACTGCAGGGGTGTGTGTGTGTGAAAATGTGACGTAGTAAAATTGTACTACATCGATTCAACAGTGATTTTTTTTTTTTTTTCCAAAAAGGTAACAACTAAAATCAAGTGCAAGTTCAGCTGAGGTCCTGGCATTCCATTTCACTATGAATTTATTCACTTAGCATTTCAAATTTGTACCTGGGTGCCTCCTACAACCTTTTCAAGGTAAACAATCTCCAGAACCATTACATACTTAAGTTCAGTTTGTTTTATATTTAAAGCAGGACCTACTAACAGACCACATACACACCTAGAAAAGTCTAATCAGTTCTACCTATTAAAAATACACAGCTAGAGAATTTGTCTCCTTCCATTTCAACAGCAGAAGCACCAGATAAGGTAATACAAAATGTAATCAAATCAACAGTAGTATGGGTACAATGCGTAAGCACTTAAATCTTTTGCCAGCTTTAAAACCAGTGGCTACATTTCCCCCGCTCCTCAGGTTCTCCACCCCTTACCTGAACTTGCTCACAGATCGGTGGTATAATGCAGGAACTTGTCAACAGCAGACTAGTAATGGTGGATCCAAAGTCAACTCTGTTGCTAATCTTAAAGCCTGTAATTTCTTCACTGAAAATTCACGGGGAGAACTCTGGAATCAACTAGGCATGATCTTTTAAGAACAGTATGTGTCAATTATACTTTAAAAGCTTAAGTAATTTACAGAAGCTGCTCAATGCAAGTATTTTCATACCCAATATGGAATTGACTAGTTACAAAGCAAGACCTTTCATGCTACTAAGTGTTGCTACTTACACTCAGGGGTGTACTGAATGCTACAGAGTTGAAGCCTAGATGAAAATTTTCCACATCTTTCTAATTAGGTGCAATGTAACTAGGGACAATACAAGCTTCAGTTCCCAATTAATCCTCAAATCAATATTTAATATAAATAATTTAGTTTCAAATGTATGTTTCACTATGAAAGAATCTCTTTACCCTGGAATTCAATAAAACAGGTACCACTTTATGACACAGGAAAGCAAATTTCTGCACAAGCCTAACACCATCATATATACTGTTTAAGAAAAAAAAAGGGTAAGGTCAATTGGAGCTAGACTGAACTGATTTTATTTCCTTCCAAAAAGAATAGACACTAATTTAACTGTATACAGAATTTAATTTAACTATACAAGTTTCAGTATATTGTCCTGTTCAAGAACTGCTTATATATAAAAAAAAAATAAAATACTGCCAACATTCTAATGCAAACTTTACAATTAAATGCCCCATCTTCCTTTCTACCCCTAATAACCTCAGACTAGAGATGCAGGGTTCAGATTAACTTATGTACAGACAAAAATTCCCTTGGTCTTAAGTCTAGTTTTGTTATGACATGTCTTTTTTCCCACTATCACCAAAAGTCAAAACTAAGTTTTACAATGTATCAGCAACGAAAAATGTGACGAACCTTGTAAGAACAGAATTTAGAAAAAGATTAACAACAGTTTTTACTATATTAAAATGTTACATCCCTCTGCATTTCTGTGCCTATTCTTACGTTTATTAATGTCACATTTTATTATAGTATCTGCAAATTTCTTACTTTGAACACTTGAACAAATGAGTAGCAACCACTTTTAGTTAGACCATCAAAACTCTGTCATGTTTTCCAAGAATTCTGAATTCCTGTTTTGAAGTAAAAGGTGTCCAATGAGGTTCCAAGAATTTTCATCGTTACACTCAGTCAAACAAGAGAGCCAAAAGAAAAAGACTCTTTTCTTGTTTTCTGGTACAAACACTCAAACCCTACCATTCCCCCACTTCCTATTGTTACTGCATTTAAACCTCCGGGAGTCCTTACCTTGACTAAGCAAAGGTGCCCATTTCATTATTCACTCTACTCTTTTACCCAGCTGCTGTCCAGGCACGCTGAAAACTCCCTACACTGCCAAGTCTCCAAATCCATTGTTCCAGTTAATGGAAGTCTAGGTAACTCAAAAAAACCTGAACTACAGTCAGGAATTCTGTCTGGGTATATCACCTGATGTGCCATTATGCAATTTCATCACAAATCACTGTAACTGAATGTAAAGTAAAGGGAACTTGAGTTTATTTAGCTTCCAATTTCTGGGACGTCAAGAGGAACTAGGACTGCTCTGGACAACAAAAGAAAGTAAGACTGTGCTTACAGATTTTCTGCCATATTCTTTCTTTAGGACCACTGTTTTATTGTTGCCCTTTCTATTACATGGGATGTACATATTATCAGGTGTTAATAAAAGGTCAGTGCCTGCACAATACATTCTACAACTGAGCACCACTTTCCGTAACTGAACAGGCAAAGAAATTACACTGAACATCAGCATCTGGCAGTATTTCTCCAAAAAAAGTGACTAAAATGGGTTTAAATTGATTAACACTATTAAATCACATCTAATATTTGATACTACATGATTTCATTACAGCTATACGATACAATTATACAAAATGTGTTAACATCAAAGAATACAACCAAAATTAAGATAGCAAACAAAACCTATATAACTTTTTTTCTTTACAGGAAAATACTTTTGAAGTATGCATGTAACTGCCCATTCTTTTAAAGAAAATCTACCGCAAGCAAGTTATCAACCTCCAGAAAAATCACACATAGCATTACTACGCATATCCCCAAAAAGTGTACAATATGCACACTTGGAAAATACAAAATTAAAAAATTGTAAGCAACAGGTGAGCTTCATATTTATAAGAACGTGAAAAGAAGTCCAATTTTAGCACTGTATAAAGAATTGTCTTTTTTTTGTTTGATGCAAGTTCATGAATTGACCCCTCTGGGCGGGGCCACACTTTACAAAACACCGTGTTCTTGAAACGGGGATTACAGAGCAAGGTAGAGCATCTCAGCAATGTCACCTTAAAGTTTTTTGTTGTTGCTGTTTTGTGGATTTTTTTGCGTTTTATTTACTACTTATCAAAACACGTCCTTTAGGTTTGTAGGGTTCTTTTTTTAAAATTCTTTCCTAGAAACAATATACAAAGGGGAGGCGTATTCATTTCCAATTCATATTCCTGTAAGATGTTATGAGTTCAAGAATTTTCTCCTCCAACTTTCACTGGTTGTTTTTGGCCTTAGCATGTGTTAAGATGTGAGATTTCAGGTTGGTTGATTGCGCAAACTTCTTATTGCAGCCGTCAAATGGGCAAACGTAGGGCCTGTCGCCAGTATGAATTCGCACATGTGTGCGTAAATTGAAGTCCAGTGAAAAACGCTTTCCACATCCTTCAAACGTACACTGTTGAAAGGAAAAGATATACTCCATTAGCTAACAAAATAGTACACATTTCAATCGCTGATTAGAATACTCTTTAAATAACTAGAATTCACAAACATTAAGCTAGATGCTGAAGATTACTGTAGAAATTATTATTATGCTCACAGCTTCACCTAAGCTGCATCAGTAAGTAAAATGAACACTTCAGGTTGTCACAGTCGTATATTTCAAAGAGAGAAATAACTTGCATCTTGCAAGCAAATGCTTTCACTAAAAACACCTTCTCTGCATCTGAAGCAGTATTTTGCTATGCTGTACTGGAAACCAGAAACCTTTCACATGACAATTTCCCCTTTTCAGTGATAAATTTGCTTATTTTGCTCATCTTAAAAATTAAAGGTGGTTTGTAATACAAAGGGCAGTGCGTTTAGCCATAAATACTTATATTTACCACACAGCAGATGCAGCACACACATTGAAGTGAATGCTTGAGGACTGCAAATCAAGTCTCTGAAATAATTATTAAAAAAAAAATCCACAAGAAAACCCCCACATATCTTAAACACGTACTGGAGGAAATATATATGCTCAAAGACTATAAAAGGCTGCGAAGAATTATAGAGTATCATATGAAGTAGGCAGGGGACTTGTGGTGGCACCTCACATGACTTGATGTGGATGAAAAGAAATTCAGTGACTACCATCATTTTGCTGAAGACTGATTAATACCCTCTACTGAAAATTAGAATCATGAGTCAACTCAGCAAGCAGACCCAGATCTCAGCTTTCCACAAATCACAAGTTGAAAAATCACGAGGAGAAAGTGACTTTTTCCTCATTCCATAGTAACTACAGACTTCATGTAACGTAGGTAACTTTACATCGTATTTCGGAAGGTATCTTTCATGTACACACAGTTTGCTTATTTCTAACAAAAACCCATGGAAAAAGCTCCATGATAGCTTAATTAGCTTAAAAGAACTTCCCATTTTTAATGTGATCATTCAGTGCTGCATCTAATTTTAGAAAGAACGCAGAATCCCTGAAGTCATATGGAAGCTAGGTTACAGTTACAGGCCATCACCAAATAAACAGGGGTTCTTATGTCTGGAGGTTAACAATACCTGAAAGGGTTTCTCTCCAGTATGAACTAGCTGATGTCGCTTTAGTTTTGAGCTCTCCACAAAGGCCTTGCCACATTCTGCACATACGTGTACTCGAGGGCCATGAGTGTGCAGATGCTTCCTCATGGCAGAGTTGTCCCTGAACATCTTTGTGCAGCCCTAAAAAAGAACAGTGAAACTCAATTAGAAGATAAGCTAGTTCTGATAAAGAAGGTTTTATCTGCTAAAGTAGAAGCATTTAAAATGCTTTTATACACCAAAGACTTTCTTAGAAGTTGGCCCTGACAAGTAAATGCCTTACATATACTTTTAAAAAGTAATACCAAGAAAACCATCATTTGAAAAGCTGACAGACCCAAAAAAACCAAACCAAACCAAAACGAAAACCCCAAACAAAAATAACAAAACAAAACAACCCACGCAGTCACCAAAAAAAAAAAACAAACCCCAACCCAAAACCCACCCTCTCATCAGTATTATGAGCCATGTGCCATGTGCAGTCAAATGAGTAACAGGACAGTCTCATGGAAAAGATGCAGCTCTAACAGAAGCAAATGAATAAACCGAACAAAAGCAATTAACAGTTTCACAGAAAAAAAAAAAAAAAACAAACCAAAAACAACAACCAAAACCAAAAGACAGAATGATAGTTCATGAATACCTATGGTATATTCTTCAATGTGGTATATTCTGAGGACTACAGTACTGCAATATATGATAGTCTCTATATACCACAGATTATTCTCTAGTACCGATCTGTATATGCACCACTTCATCTCCCAGCATTCTGTCCTCTTCCTTCTCTGTCCTTCTCATTTCTGAGAAGAAATGGAACAAGAGGGTTTCCAGCATGTTAACAGCTTACAGAAACCACCTCATCCAAACTGGCAGCAGCAGATTGATCACTACCACCTTGAGATACAAAGAGGCTTCTACAGTTCAAACCTATGAAGTGATACTGGGCAACTGAATAAGGTAGGAGAAACTCTGAGTTAGAGCCAACTCAACCTACAAGTGAAAGATACTCACATTAACTCAGGTACAGCATCAGAAGGCTTAATATGGGGTCCATACTGCATCAACACAGGAATACTACTTTTGATTTCAGAGTACACTCAAGCCAGCGGTGACCTGTGACTCTCTTTACCTCATCTCTCTATGCCTTTTTTCACCTTTTAGTAACAATGAATAGACACCTATAATACGCTTCATGTCTTCCTCAAGGTTCAAAATACCTTGTAACAAATAAAAAACTCAGACAAAATACCTCATAACATAAATAAAATCCCTATTAACAACTGCAAATTCTATCTGTACCCCAAGAGATGCTGTTTAAAACTAGTCTGCCAACATCACTGTGTTACAAGGCATAACAGTTGACAACAGAACTTAAAGAAACATGAAATTGCTAATCTTAAATTCTGCACGCTTCCTATTTGGTGGGGTTTTTTTGTTTGTTTTTTTCCTCTCTCCCCCAAAACTAATTTAAACATGCCTGATTTCTTAAAAAAAAGGGGAAATGTCACTTTCAGGAAGAGCTGTCTCTTCAGGCACTAAGATTTCTTTGGCCAATTTACAAAGTGTTGTGCTACCACTCATTGCACATAACAAAACGGGATGGGGCAAAGGGGCACCAAAATAAACATACTGCCAGCTTTTTTTGCATTTACTTCAAAGTCCCCACTTGCCTCTAATAGGAGCAGTTACATCTTCTACAATATTTTCCTTTTTTAAACTGAAGTCATAAATACAAAAAGCCTAGAATCACTAGAAGAGAGAAAATGGAAGGACAGAGTATTTTTCCCCGTTCAGATGAAGTTGAGGCTATGAGAAAGTAAATCAAAGAAATGGAGGCAGCATTCATCGTTACTGTAAAGGAGTAACTGTTCCTGTATCTCCACATACTATATACTACAATACAAACATGACAATTGTAGAACGTGAAGAACTTGAAATCAATATAAGCACAAAGAGGAATCCAGGACTATGGCTGTCAGAAAGAAGCCTTCTATTTATGCTCTCTAATGTGTACTATTAGCTATCTGCCCTGATTATTTGCTTAGGCTCACACTTATCTAGACCAGAAGTCAGCAAGATTGTGTTTGTCTTTTTTCATTACTAAGTCAGCTAATGGAAGCTCTACAAAAGCTGGATAATGCAGTAAAGCTAGATGCTACCAATCTAGGTGACTGGCAACATTTGTTCAAGACAGAGGCTTCCCTGTTACCAGTGGGTCACAGTCATATCTCCAAGATGCCTCTCTCTAAGATGATGCACCTTCCAGCTCTGTGGAATGCAATTCAAAGTCTTCCAAAAATGATGACTTTAGCATCTGCACCATAAATTGCTGATTCCTGATCTAGACTCCAAAATCTGTCAGTTTCCAAGCAGAGGATATAGAGATCTTAGGAACGTACTTTGAACAGCTTTCAGAACATTCTTTCAAGTATGTATTCTTGGGTGGCAGGAAATCACAACAGTAAAACCAGCATGTTAGGGACTGTGCATCATGGTTACCAGAAGATTAGGGATGCACTAACCTTAAGACAAGGAATGGGAATAATATATTATTCAGTGTTTTAAGGAAGCCTCTAAAGAATAATAACTAAAATACAGTTAACTGAGTGTAGTCTACTCACAATAAGATATTTTAGTTATTAATTCTCAAGAGAAAACATTAATACAAAATTCTCATCTACAAACTACCACCTACTCAGAAACTGAGTACACTTCACTTACTTTGTGAGGACAAGCTATCGTTCGTGGAGCATCGTCTTCTTTAATTTTTCTTGGTTTCATTCTTAAAGAAAAAAAAAACAACAAACATGTTAGCACAAACATCAGTAAACAGCTCTTCTCCTGTAACTACCTACATAATGTACACATTTACTCAATAGCATTACTTGCATCAGTTGTTTTCAGTTTAATATTTTCAAAACTTTCATCATAATATTAACAGTATAGTTTAGCATTTGGAAAGTTCAGATTTTCCAGAAGGATCTCTCAAATGCAGAATAAAACATTTAATACTACCCTCCTAGTCCTTTGAGTATATGGAAATAGAGGGTGTTTTTCTGACTTGTACCAATTGCAATTAGATGCTTTTGTTTGAAAATTCTGGTTTTGTTGTGCCAGTACCCATGTGGCCTATTTATCTTCACTTCCTTTCCATACTTGCACCAGGATGTAAAGGACAGAGTAGCCTCAATCATTCTTCAGTATTTTCACCACACAAGAATTCAGGAGAAAACTCTACAGAAGTAAGGCAGGCAAGCTGTGGAATCTACATAGACAATGTAGACATCCATTATAATAACAGACATTCCATTTATTCTTACTTTAAGCTACTGTACACATGAATTCCACTCTTGACAACTGACAAGCCATCATTATTTACTCTTGGCTGCTTTCAGGGATCTTCACCACCGCTTTACACATGCCATTAGTCTCCACTGACTACATAAGGGGCCCAATAAATGATTGCTTGCATGTGTTGGGTGTTTCAAATACAATTATGACTCCCTGAAGAAAACAATGTCAGAATGGTCCAGTTGTTAACAACCACCTGTCTGAACGTCAGATAAAAGCCAGCTGTGTGGACACTATTCTGGGGAAGTGCACTGCACTTTTACTTATCTTTATTTCTCAAACCTCCAGTGCTATCTTAAAAAAAAAAAAAACAAAAACAAAAACAAAACAAACAAACAAAAAAACAACCACCACCAAAACAAAACAAAACAAAAAAAAACCAAAAAACCACCACACACCACACCACAATCAAATCAAGAAGAAATGGCTTATCTCCACCTTATGGTGAAGGTAGGCAGGTTTAAATAAATGCACCTCATATAGATGGAGATTCACTTAGGTAAGTAATGAGATTTCATGCATTCCAAAACCATGCCATAGTCTATGCGAGTTCTTGAATGACTTATCTGGTAATACAGTAAAAGACAGCTCTGGTAATACAGTAAAAGACAAGATAGCTACATATCTCTAAGTTAAATGAAACATTTTCTGGTGTACTCTCTAGTCTCAAACACAGATGAGTGGCTCAAATTTAACAAAATAATTAGAATTATCAGAATCAATATTCTTAACATTAAAAACAGGAGTCTGTTGCTATCCACGACAGTTTTAATCCCCATGAAGTCAATTCCTGGAAACAGATATGGAAAAATGGGGTTGGAGAAAGAAATTTCCAAGTAGTACATACATGTTATTTTCGACATGTATTTTTAATAATTGATCTGAGACTGGCTAAACAGCAACTTCTGAACATTCAAAGCAATTCCCAAGAGCTATAGGGAAAAAAGGTAAAACCCCTCCAATTTGACAACATAAGCATTTATTTCTTTGAAGGCAGGGTCTAGTCTTCTTTGGTACTGTCATATTCCCATGTGGCTGAAATCTACTGTTTCATCTGCCTCCTTCATGTGAACAAGTGAGAGAAGATAGCAATGAAAGGGCTTGGGAGGTTGAACTAAGGGAAGAGCAGTGAAAAACTTCCCTGAGAAGTCCTGAAGACTGTATCCAGGAGAATCTCCTTACAATTGTCAGTGAAGTTGTGTGCTGGAGAAGTCTCCTATGGCTCTGGGGGCTATCTGTTGTCCTTCAACAATCTGACTCCTCTCAGTACTGCAGATGTAGCACAGTTCAAGTGATCATGAGCAGAATAAAGCACTGGACACTTAGGTACTTCACAGGCACAATATTAAACCCCAAGGATTTAGAGGCTGCATTTGTTCTTTTCTTTAAGTGGACACTTAAGAACTCCTGCTGGCTCAGCATCTCCAGACTATACTGAAAATGTACATTGCTCACTGCAGTCTCATGCAGGGTTAAAAATACAGATGGACAGGGAAGACACAGAAACTGGAGATGATCATATACAACAGTCCTCTCATTTACAGATATTAACAGCTCCTAGAAAACAGATGTGAGGTATTTGTGTTGACAAAGTTCTTCTTGCACGATTGCCAGCAGCATACCCAAACATCTAATCAATTTATGGGCAGAGGCATCCTGAACACAGTGAACTGCAATCTGTCCTTCTAGACCAGCTTCTTTGTCATCTTAATCTTCCTGATAACTTCATTTTTTTCCAAGACTACCAAACAGCTTTGATGACCTCACTAACTAGATTTAATTTATATAAACCAAGTGGAACGAAGAATGATTGTGCTGTGTTTAGTTTACTCAGCCTCTTGAGTAAGTATTAAATACCTAAATTTAAACAAGCAATTGCAATTAACTGACCAACTACACTCTCCGGTGATGTTCTAAGGCTGATAGTACTACAGGTACTGAGGCTATAGAAAATCACACACACACAAGCTTTCTTAGAGTAACCCAAAAGAAAGCTTTCAACTACCCTTTGCATGGGAGTCTCCATATTACACCTGATTTTTACAAAAGGAAAAGGCACAGCCATGAGCATCTGTTATGCTAAAATGGACACACAGAAGAATACTTTGACAAGATGGGACATGAGAGAACATAGTGCCATAGTTAATTTCACCAGAGAAGAAACATCCTTAGGGGACAAAGCTGGTGCCAAAAGCACCTCCTTTATTTCTAATTCTATCAGCTTGTTAATTGTTGGTTAAGTCATTCACCCTAGTCCCACTAAAAAAGGCAAACAAACTCCTAGGTCCAAGATCTGTATCTATGACATCATCAGAATGAGTAAAATCTCTAAGGTTCTGAAGTCTTAACTGCCCTCCTGTAAAGGGGGAGACTAGACAGAAAAAAAATCACTAACAAGAGATGTGGTAAACAGCTTTAGTGGACAGCACTTGCATTTATTACACTTGGCGTAAAGTCTCACTGATCATAGTGTTAAATCCTATTTGTAACTCGTGTCTTGCCTCAGGTATTAAGTGAATCTTTAAGAAAGAAATGCTGCAACAGTGTCATCTTTAACAGGCTGCTGAAGTAGAGTGAGAAGGAAAATACTCTGCCCAGTGTATTCACAAAGCTTTTAGATCAGGAAACTTGAGAACAATCACAGCTGAACTGGATGGTCAGACACAGGACACTCTGGAGCTTCAAAATATACCTTACTTTTTCAGTTCAGTGCGTGAGCAGGCAAGTAACATTATGAGTGTCCATTCTGGAATAAGTAAATTTTTTATTTTCCAGCTTTGTTTCTAAAGTGAAGGGTTATTAGGCCAGCAGTATACTTGAATGTAAAAAAACCTTAGTCCCTTATTCACTACAAAACACCAACAAATTTTAGCTAATAAAGGGGCAGATTTTAAATCAAAATTAATTTTTCCTACAAGTATGGGAAGCTGGCAACTTAAGTTTAAAATGTGGAACAAGATTGTGGATTAGCAAAGGGTTACACAGGAAACCATTCAACAAAGCAAACACAGACAAGAGGAAGAGGAAGCCAACAGCGTCCATGTTCTATCTCTGTGCTATAGGCAGTAAGAAGCTGCTGGTCCCTTCATACACCTGCATTAAAGGCATGAGGGCACATACACCACAGGCATAGCTACAACAGATCATCTTGTCAAAAATATCATCTTGCAAGGCTGTGGAATCCATATGGACAACTACTCAAAGAAGAATGTAAAGACTTACACGTTCAAATCTATTAGAAAAAGGATTTTGGTCTTACTTTACAATTAACTTTCTGCAAAAGGAGACCAGACTAGAACATGGGCTGTTGATCTTAATTTAGACTGTTGAAGGTAGCTCTTGCTGGTGGTTAGACTTTTGGCTCCCACCCAGTAGAGCATCTCTACCAGCTCCATCCAAGTTTTCTCAGCCTGAAACATTAATGAAAAACAGAACTCTAACACATACCACTATTTAGAACAATTACAGACACAGATATTAACACCTGAATAGGACTTCTGAAATGGCTGCCTTTGCAGAAAGTCAATTTACATGGAAAGACCAGAATTTTCATTTCTGCAGTGAATTTATATGGGCCATGTCTAGTAGTAGCAACTGCAGACTAGCCAACTATGAAAAAACAGCAAATGTACCTTTTGGATCAAGGCACTGGGGCACTGTGATTAAAGGCTATGTCTGTTAACTTGTACTGGGGGGCATGGAAGGAAGGAATAGAGGACAGGAGAGGGAGCAGGAAGGTGTGCAACCCAGTAGCTTCACAAAACGAGCCGCATAAAAGCACACTTTCTTATCTATGCATAAGGAAGATTGAGTAAAAGCACAGGTATTAAACCACTCAGTTCCTCAGAAAAAAGCAAGCAACTCTGTCACTGTGCAGTATCAGAAAGAGCTAACTACCTCCTTTCATCTACCCAGATGAACTGAAAGAACAGTACCTTAACAGAACCAATCCCTACCCCAAACCTCTGTTAAACTCCACAACCTACCATCTCATAGATCAATCCAATTTTAAAAGTTAGCCACAGAAGTAGCATTAAAGGTAGCAACAAAGGAAATTCATAAGTCAAATAAAAAATACCAACAGAGAATTTCTCCCTCGTTCCATCATCTCTTTTTTGCCTCTGTTAAACTTCTGCATTTCTTCTTCTCCCTTTCTTCTCCCTCTATCCATGAATCAGTATGCCTAAACAGTAATATTCTCAGGCACATCCTAGAGATATTTGACCAGCAGTGAGGTTTACCTGTGCTGATAACCACATCCCTAAGAATAGTTCGAGGAGCAAGAAATTATTCTCTAGCAGCAGTGTCACTGCTTCTGATCTGTTCCATCACTCTGACATTCCCCTTATGCTGCCCTGCTGAGGTAGAAGTAACATGAGCATCACAGCCCTATGCTGCTACAAGAATTCGTTTGTGCCAAAGAACTCCTGAAACTGGCTAGACTGGCTTTTAGATAAACAGACAAGAGAGGAGTGGCAAAAAGTGTCCTCTCAATACATCTATCGACAACCAAAGAGCCCACAGTCTTATGTTTCAGTAATATTTAGGTAGGAAAATAAATGCAGTTCTCTTTCACTTCAAGATTCTGTCAAAAATATTTACTAGTTTTGTTCCAGTTATGAAGAATATCATGTTTAAACAGAGAGAATAACCTTTGCAGTGTGGTATAGAGCAAGACATTTCCCCTCCCCTACAAGAACACTTTGGGTACAGCAATTGTCAGTTTACTGCCCTTTAAGCTTCTCTGTTACAAGAACAAAGCCAATACAATAGTGTACACCTTACAGAGAGGCTTAAGTCATAAATCAACTAGAATGCTCTGTCACTTTTAAGAAGGGTGTCCAATTTCAAACTCTGATGCAGCTTCCTCTCCTTTGTTTTCTCTCTGTTTTAGAAAGTAGATAGAAAGGAAGGGCAGTCCTCACAATGGCTCTCCTTCAGAAAAGGTACCAAGCACAGAAGAAGATAAAGCCATGGAGAGTAAAGTTTTCACCACTAGGATCCATTACTATGCCAATTTCCCAGCTATAGCATATTCTTCTTTTATTTCTTACTTTTACTGATGTCTGTATTATGCAGTCTTCAGCCAGTTCAGTCATGTATCTCTCTGGAGGGTAAGAGGGAAGGCTGGAGAGGGCATTCAGGGATATCCTTTTTAGTGGCTTTTTTTGAGGAAATTTGCCATATTCACCAAGAAGAAATATGTCTGCTATTTCCCAAAGCTTTTATTACCAAGCAGCTATGATTTCTTTACAGCTAACTACAAAATTACAGGTAATCAATTTACACTTAGATTAAACATTTTATTTCACTTGAAAGAATTCCCAGTATCCTAGCCAAAGGTATCAACTAGGAATATGGTAATTTACTAGGCTTTATTGCTTCACAACCAGCATTTCACATTCTGATGACTGCCTACGAGAAATCCCTTTTTTTCCTTTTCTATTTCATTTTTGCAACATACTAGAGAAAATGCATGAGTCCTATAATAGAACAAAACACTTTGTAAAAGGCAATAAATTGCCCAAACAGGTAGAATTTATGGTCATTCCTGTGTGCATTACTGAACACATCTTAATGTTCTGAAACAGCCTATTTATTCACAGTGTTTTCAATAGTTTTAGAATGTATAAC
Source organism: Ceryle rudis (assembly GCA_033439905.1). NCBI lineage: Eukaryota > Metazoa > Chordata > Aves > Coraciiformes > Cerylidae > Ceryle > Ceryle rudis. The sequence continues at coordinate 29,242 of JAAGNO010001183.1, forward strand.
AGCCTTTGTAAGAGTTCCAGTTAAAGGATCTGGATTCCTGCTATATGACTCAGTAACAAATGCACTAAAAAAAGAGCAGTGAAATACAATTGTATCACAGGAGACAGTTTAACTGCTCACTCTACTAGTGCCACCTAGCTGCTAAGCAGCAGTGGTGCCCATTGCAGATGCTGAATTACTACAGCTTTAAGTTTTTTTGGTTTTTTTTTTAAGGGGTACAGATGTAGAGGACTTCCAGCATCAAATCCATCCCGGACCTACCTCTCACTAACCAGACCACAATCAGAACTCCAGAACCCTGCCTGACAGCTGTTACCACTAGAATTCAAGCATTGCCCATTTAAAATTAACCTCAGAACTTTGTTCATAAGAACTGATGCAAATGTCACAGTCAATTTATAATCCTGCAGCTTGTTTTAATTAAAAATAAACAGTGGATCTAGCCTGATTTTTAATTTTTGAATAGCTAATTTCTACAAATGTATAGTGAGATTCTTCCAACTACCTTAATGAAAACAGAAAAGCACCCCAAAACAACTTGCCCTCAACTGCACAAAATACACTTAACATATAACTCTACTAGCCAGTTCATGCTTCCTTATGTGGACTGTGCACAATTCTTTTTTCAAGTCATCAAAATACAAATTTCTTATTCAAAATCTTACTTGCAACATGTGTAAGCCACTTAATAAGTTTAAAAGTAACAATTTAAAGTTATGTGTGCAAGAGTACAGGTTTGACAGTCATTGATGTTGCCAAAGAAATGGAAAAAAACATTTTTTATAATGGGAGATGCTTGAAGTTTTCACTTATCTACAATTAAATTATCTGAACAATTCTTCATAGGTTTTGGGCAACTTGAGGATATTGCTAAAAGTGTTTTCCCTCCAAGCTGCTTACTCTATGACCACATATTTCTCTTAGGACTGGAGGGGATTACATTTTATCGGCTGTACAGAAAAATATAAACAGAATTGAGACTGTACACACATAATTCAATCTTGCTGTCACCTCCTACAAATTCTACCTCTAGAACTTCCTAGAACATTCTACCATGAATTAAAATAAATGGTAATTTTAAATTACTGCCAGCTGCCACTATTTTATCAACAGAAAACTAAACTAAAACCCAAAGATGCAGTACATTTTACAATATTAAGAAATATGCAGACAGAACTGATAGAAGCAATCTGGTCATTTCAAGATACCCAAATCTTGGCAACCATTTCATGTATTCAAACCAACCTGAAGAAAAATAATCAGTATTTGCATGGAAATCGCCCTATGAGAAACTATTTAAACTTCCTAACAAACAATTCAGTAATTGAATGTTTAATAGAACCAAACGTTCCAGCATGTTTTAAAATAACTGAGAAGCGCCCTCTAAGCACATGAGAAGAAATGTCTAAGGTAATATTTTAGAATCAGAACACTGTGCACTCAGAGTATTGCTTCAACATTTGCTTTCACAAAAAATTTGTATTAACCGTTCAGAAGGTCTCAGAGGAAAACACAACTACTTTGATCAACAATAGTAAAACGAGTAACAGCAGTATCAATATCTAGAAACACCCACCACTTTATCTAAAACCCTGTTTTCAGTTCATGATGCATTTTTATAAATTTCCAGATGAGATACCCTGAAGCGGGGAGCAAGCCCTGCAGAACTGTCTTACTAGAAGCCTTCAAAATCCATACTTTAATTGCTTTACCAAAAATAATTGTGGGATAAGGCTGTACTGGCAATCCTCCAGCATAAACACACTGAGGAGAATAGCATAACAAGTAAAGAGCAGCAAGATCAAAATGGTGAAACAAGAGTAGATCCATGCACTGGACACCAAGATCCACTAACCAAGAAGTCAAACCAGAAATTGTCTCAACAGTCCCTGCCATCTAGCAACTAGCTGAAAAATTCAGTTGTAAAAAAAACCCAAACAAACAAAGACACCAAAGTTCCACACAATTCAAACAAACAAACCAACCAACCAACCAAACATCAAAACACACAAAAGCAAACCAAAACTCCAACCGAAAAAAAACCCAAACCAACAACAATGAAACCCAAACAAAACATACTTCTCCCTCTACCAGTTGACCCGGGACGTAAGAGTAACAATATCTGACCATCTTCCTGCTCTAAGTGGCAGAATTATGCATCACAGTGCTGAAGAATAGCAACAAGTAACAAATAGTATCAAAATGAAAACCAGTGCAGCTTCATACATACAAAGTTTTGCTTCCAACACGAGAAAAAGGGGTTACAGCAGCTGCAGGAAGCTACCAATTGTGCTCAGATATTTGGAGACACCAGCATTAATACTGCTATGCACTGAGTGGAGGCATATGCCTTTGGTAGTTACAAGCACATGCACACAAAGAAGAGGACCAAGTAAATGATGCAAAGGCAACCCTACTCTCACAGCTTCCAGGTGCTAAAGCAGGCTTCTCTGGTAATGTCATGGTCCATGTCTGCTGACCACCGGGTGCCCTGAGCACTCCATACCAGAGCCAGAGGCTCTGAAGAGGAAGAGGGGAAGAGACACATGACAGTTCAGGTAGTCCCCATAGAACAGAGCTTCCTTCGCTTCACTTCTATTTGAAAGTAAAAGTCACCTGGTACCTCAGGTCACCGTACTGCTACGTAAACAAGCGACAATTCTGATTCAGGAGAGGAAAATCCAAGCACTATAGTTACCAATTGTGAAACTGCAATTATCAGTGGCACTTGAAAGTGCAAGACACTTGACTCCATTAAAAAGGAGCTTAGGACCTAGAGCTTAATAAGCAGGTTAAAAACAACACTAAGTGGCTTTACAAACTAAATATCATAGCCTAGCTTTCTTGCACTGAACAACTGCAATGCAGCATTTCACTTATCAGATCCGTTGGTGCTGAAGAATCTTAAGACTATTCACATGGAAGATACATTCTGTCATGTAAATGAGTCTATTGACATATTTAGGTCCTGTTTTAACCAACAAAAACTAAAGACCAGAAGTCACTGAAGGAGTCACTGCTGAATATAAAACCCAGATATTTTAACATAATATCAGCTATCCCATTTTGAATTAATTCCCTTGTTTCAGAAGATGATTAAATGGAACAATAAGCCATGCTAAATCTACCATTTATGTTGCCTAACAGTTTCATAATTAAACCAGTAAAAAGAAAATAATTTTAGTTTAAAGATCCTTTCTTCCTACTTACCTAGCAAATTCAGCCAGTTGTTTGGGGTCCGAGAGGTCAATGCCAGGTATTCCACCAGGAGGAAGTTTCTTCCCTGTCATGTACTCTGAGTAATCTGGGGGAGAATTCTCTCCAATGATCTGCTCTTCCACCACTGTTTCATGGTCAATATCTTTTTTATCATCTGAAATACACAAAATACCTAATTCAATACGTACTAAAGATGAAAACAGCATATAAATTATTAGGCTGCATCTCAGTACAAATTCACTATTGCTGCACACTTAAAAAGAATACACTGAACTTCCAGATGGCCATGATAATTGTACAGAGCAAAAAGGCATCCATACAGTTACAGCATGAAGAACACTGAAAGAACACAGTGGGTGAGAAAAAGAAAGCAGAAGTCACATATCTACTTAAACAAGTAAGGAAATAAGTTGAACAATCCTATGAATGTTGGCTGCATTTGAAAGATAAAGCACTTTTCCTGAAACAGTGCCTAAATACTTAATTTCCTTAACCTCTTCAAGATTAGCAAACCCATCAGAGGAGTGGCAGATACTTATCCTAAGATGTTAGCACTACTGATCTTTAGAGTCTTCCGACTCCCTTGACCTCTAAAGGAAGTGTCACAGAGGGACAAGAAACTTAAAACCAGCTGCTAATGGGCTTCAACAACGGCCTATAAAATCTAAGTTTCTCAACACCTGCAGACAGGTCCGAAAGAAAGTAAAAAGCTGAACAGCATGTTTCCCTCCCAAGGGGGCTTCTTCCTTCTGTGGCAGAGGCCAACCAAAGCTCTTTTCCACTCTACTATGTAAACAGCCGATAGGGATCATTCACATCTGTGATCTGCATGCCAGTTAAGATGCTGCTACTCTATCTGCTCTAGTGCTCCTCCTATGGATTAGTGCTCAAGGACTGCGGTGAAATCAGATGGAAGACCTCTGCTGTTGCCGTCTACTCACATTCAGACCTTAGAATATGCTAAGACACTACGCTTTCTCTCTCCTCCTGCTATTTTATAACAGAAACCAGAAACACACAGAGAACATGAACCTATGCTCAGTGCAGTGCTCACACCTGCAGCACTAATCCTGTTTTTCACCCTTAAATACACCTAGGACAACATATATGGTTGTAACTACTCGGATAAATGTTAATAAACCTGACACTACACTACTTTTACCCTGTGTATGGGAAGCAGATTCTGTAAATCCCTAATACACAAAGGGCATGAAAAGTCAAAGTATTTACAAAAATAACAGGAAGTTTTATTTTCCAGGTAGTGTTTAAGGGATGGAAATACACAAGGTGGTAGGACAGAAAAAGCATTTCCCCAGTGGAAAAAAACAAAACAAAACAACACAACACATAAATGTTGCCTCATTTGTTTCTGTCTTTCCTTTATTATTTTTTTTCCCCCCACCCTAAACAGAAACACAGGAAACAACATTATTCATTACTCAGCAACTTAGGTTAGGAAAATACTAAGGACAAATTTCTATTCCATTTGTAACGCCTGCTTTTAATGTTTGCCACTGAGCTATTTCTAGTTTGGGGTTTAATCTGATCTACCAGATCAAATAGCAGTTCATGTATATGTTCCATGATGAAAGAGGAAAATAGACTCCAACACTGCAAAGACAAGAGTGTTAATAAGAAAATACTATCTGCAGCATTAAACTGGGAACAAACTACAAAATTGACTATTTGAATGTTGGGTTTTTTTTATTCTAAGAGTTTTCCACTCACTACACTACCTTTCAGTCCTTGCCAGAGCTTTAGAGACAAATAAATTTACCTTTAGCAAGGATTATACAGTAAGTTTTATAGCTCCTGCAGGAGTTACAAGTTCAAGTCAATAAACCTCCAATTTGGAAATAACTTGTTCTTCTGAACAGAAGCTTCAGAAAAGATATTCAGCAATGCCTACATAGACAGAAATGATAAAGCTCAGAAGAGCACAGAAATTCTGAGAAGCTAAAAGTGATGCCTTCTCCCTGCTGCAGACTAGAATGAGCTGCCTTCAAACCAGCCATTTCTACAGCTACCCAGAACTTCCACTTTGACTGCCTGATTGCATTTGTAACAGAAACAAGTTTTCATTTCCTGCCTCAGAGAAGATGCATGAGTCAACGGGGAAAATTTGTACATTCCTTAAGGTCTGCTTTCCCTTAGTGTAAAGGCATGCTATCCCACAATACTTCCTTGGTATTTGGGGGATAAACCGTAAGTCACCCTTCAGTGCCTTTACTTCCCAAAAGCTTGCCAAGACAGACCAGTTCCATAGCTATACATCAATTCCACAAGCTACTGGAGTACAACGTGAAACATACTGCTTTGATACAGCAGAAAATAAGAAAAAATACCGTTTCGATTGATAGTTATGTGAAAATAAAAATCTAATTTTCCTATATCAAAAAACTGTATCACTATAGCAGTACCTAGCTGCAGTTTTAAAAAACAATTTAAACCAAAACAGACTAAAACAACATACAAAACATTTACCTTAGTAAATTGTATCAGTCCAGCGTCCTTCAAGATAGAAGGCCTAGTTCACACAGGAAGGCTAGTGCTTTTTCAAAAGTAACAGCAGAGTTCAGTAGTTCTTTAGAAACCAAATCATCCTAGTCACAAACCATCCTATGACATTATCAAATCATTGGAAAAACAAAACAACTCTCACACACACACAAGCTTCTTTGGAAGAACTTTGCCAGTGTGGTCTATGCACAAATTTCTCAACTTTATTTGTGATTCCCTATCAACCTGGACTAGGCGGATCAAAGTTTGGAGGTTAAAGTCCAAACACACTTTCAGTCAAGCTGACAGTTAACTGGTATTCTCACTGCAAACAGGGCAAATTGACTGCTTGATGTTTTCTACCCTGAAAATCTATTGACACCTCTGGAGAAGTACAGTACAAATAAGGCAGAGTAACTCCATGCAGTTTATGGCCATGCCAAGCTAATCCAGATGCCACCCATGCAAGCTAAAGACAGAGCGAGCCACAGAGCCAGTCAGGAAAAGGAAATTAACTGCTATGTATTATCTGATCTGCTTTGTTTTGTCCCTCAAAACTACTCGAGAGTACAGCAGACTCAAATATAAAACGTTCTGCTTAAGTGTGTATTCAGCACTATTCTTACAGACCTATTCTTATAGAACTAATCCTAGTTTCTGTAAAGAATTTAGAACATAATTTTAGTCCCGTTGTCCAAAAGATATTGAAGATCTGAATGCATGTCCATTAGTTAATCACTTTTATCTTCACAAAAATATGCACTAAGTCACTAAAATAACTATATCCAGTATTTATCTTACAAAGCAGTGAAATACTGATTTGTCAAGAGACATCACAGCTTTCAATGCCCAATTACAGTAAGATAGATAATCTAAATCAGGTTGTTCTATATATCTGTTCAGGACATATCTAAACAAACCTTCATGTTCGGTGTCTTGCCACCTGTACTTCTCTCATGCCTTATATACAGGCAAATACACATCCTGAAACAGATTCACTTCTGTAGTTCAAAGTAAGTATGTCAAACATTTTTTTTAACTAAGATCAGTGAAAGTTCAGTATTTTAGCCAGTCCTATCTTTTGACTACCACTTAAAATATATTTTTACTGGTGAAATAAACCAGAAGTTTTAAAGGCTACCAAGCTCAAGTACCACCTGAAGTAGCAAGAAGAGCTAGAACAAGAGAAAACTAGTAAATGCAGATTCCCTGTAACGGATCAATGACAAAACATGGCAGAGTATTTCCCAAGACTTTCTTGATTACCTTTTGCTCTTATTACCATCCTTTCTCCAACTCTCCAACTTTTGCAGCCCTTCTGTTGCACAGAAAATCCATCCACCTCAGAACCCTATTATTTCATGCATTTGTAGAACAGTAGCTAGCTCCAGTTGACATCTCTGGAACTTCTCCACTTTATAAGATGAGCCCCATAACTCTCAACACAAGAAGTCCTGTCAGTATTTCTCCCTCAGTTACTCTTTATTTTTAGCCATCATCCTCCACTTCTAGATCCCTAGTTCTCTGAGCCATCTTCCCCCTCTACTGCAGAGCATGGAGAACGTACTGCTATTCATTCAGTTTTCCCCTGGGGAAAATAGGGAGTGCAAAAGGAAACTCAGAAGGTACACTTGGTAGCAAAGCAGTGAGGTCTAATTCCATACCTTCCTCCCAAGGTACCAAGTTAAAAAGACATTCTGCTTAGCAAATAGAAGGATAGCAACATTTAAAACTTATATTTTCTTTTTATGATTACAAGGTTAAACACATTTGGGTTTAAGAATGGCTGAAATGCAATTATGTGATAAAGGATGTATTCAGCAAATGTGCAGTACCAAGGCACTGTGACAGCAGCTTCGTTATTGCTACCACACTGCAATCTCCTCAGGCAAATTAGTTCATTGGTCATGTTTGGAAGCAAAGAACCGTAATTACCTTGTTAAATAACACAATTATTTAGCAGACACTTTTGAATGTTAAATTCCATCTTGCACAGTATGTCATTTTTTAACCTAATAGTCTGTTTACTTTCCTTCTGATGTGCTTTGCACACAGATTGAGAACAGGTTCTTCTTTCACCATGTCACCCATCTCTTATTTCACACCACTGACACATCAACTGACAAAAACACTGCATGTATCAGTAGTCATCCTCTGACTTCAACATTTGAGAGACACTGTGCAGAAGCTCTAGGACCTTCTGAATTATGAGCATACAAGTGACATGGACTTCTTCAGGGAAGAATCCAATAGCAAGTCAAAGGATTTCCGTTTGAAAGTGGATTAAGAGGCAAATTAATTGAGACATTCTAAGTGGTGAACTACACTGATATATTTCACTTTTAATACTGAAAATATATTTAGCACAGCTGCAGGAAAATATCTACCTTATCTTCCAAGGTTCACTGGCAGAAACATCAGGGCAGGCTCACTGCTTCTGGATATCAAAGTCTATACTGTTGTCTTAACCAGAGTCAGAAACAGGTTATCATCTTAGTATTTTAAAGGAATCAGACAATCACTTTCTGCCTTCATTATGAAAAACTTTTACGTGCAGCTCATTACATAAGTGTCATTGCAAAGACTTTTGGACATCCTTGCTACAGGCCCACGACTGAACTAAATGACTTGTCTTATCACGTATACTATGTAAGACAACTGGTCAGATAACAGATGATTATTTTTCTCACCCCTGCAATCAGATAAAGTCAAATGTAAACCCTTCTATTTTTAAGACTTTAAAAGGTTTTGGTTTTTTAATCAGTTCTGAAGATTCTTCTAGAAACCTAACGTCAATCCCCTGACTTTCCAAATATGGGTCCACAGCACAGATATTATGGATTATCAAGAACCATTTCCAAACAGTACACATAACTTCTGCATCTTTGCCTTTCCCATATAGGAATAGGATAGTAGAGTAGTTGTCACATCTGTGGACATCATTTAGTTTAACTGTGCTGTTTCAGCCCTAAGCTTGCAGACTATATATGCTAACAGTAATAGTTTAAGCCAATACCTATTACAGGTTTGAAAGCTTGGCAGAGTCAAGTTATCTAGAAGTAGATGTAATTACACTATATCAAAATTAAGCTCCAGCTGCTTGAAATTCCATCATCCAGTAGAGCCAATGTTTCAGTACCATATTCCACAATACTCCTGCATCTAAGAATCAGTTTTGCAAGCGCAATCTGAAAGAGAGATTTCTGATGATCCTCCCCCTCCTCCATTACTGTTGCATACCCAACATGGACATGGTTACTAAAAAGATGATTCAAGCTGAATCTATTAAAGGAACAAGTAAATTCCACTTTATAAAAACATTTTCCTAGTAAAACTGGAGTGTCACACTAGAAGAGCCTCATTAACTACATACAATTTTCTAAATCCATTACAAGATACACCAGTGAAAATAATGAGGATAGCTATTAGGACAGTATAGTGAAAACACTACGGGAACATTAAAGTATCTACCATATACACCTCTTCAACCCTTTCAGAACATAAAATGCCTTTGTTCAAGTTCCTATTTTCACATGTGAAGAAAGACAAATAAATGCATTCTGAAGATCTGGAAAGCTAATCTGAACTAGAACAAAGCATTCCTGTTTCAAACTCAACACTCTAATTAAAGTAATCATGGGTCACAAGTTTGATATCACCATAGATACCAAGGTGATAAGAGAAGTTACGGTAAGACTAAACTGTTGCCAACAACAGTAGTGCAACTTCTAAGTAACCACCTCACAAGACAAGGATTGAGTAGTCCCCTTCAATCACATTACTACGTATTTCACAGATTATTTCTACACATTTCAAGAGGTGCCACCAGACATGGTATACTCATTTATGAACAAAGATTTCTGATTGGGTAAATTTGGTACCACCCATGTACAAGCTAATACAGCAGCACGAGAAAACTGTAGCAATTAATTCATATTGTCTTCCCACACTGTGGTGAGCAAAGTGCCCTTGCTGACAATTCAAATACACAAGAACGGCAATATAGTGCTCATTGTTTTATTTGATGCATGGGCTTATTTGCTATTCATCTTTTGATAAACTTTTTGTTAAGCATTTAAACCAAACAGTAAATTACCTCAGTGTGCAAACAAGTCTTTAATTATGCCAAAATACAGAGGTAAAACTACTATCATTGTTCAAATTAAAATACGCTTGATTTTCTGGAGGAACTTTAGTAAAACCACACTTTTGCAAGCCAGTAGTTTGTTCTGCCCCTCTCGTCCCCCTCCACCTCCAGTTTTGCTTCCTCGGATTTTTTTCTGGCAACCATTCCCTCTCTAAAATTTCAGAAAACGGACAATGAAGCCTCAACATTTGACCACTCCTATAACGTTCAATAAGCTGTGTAAGAGGCATAAAAGCCTACCCAATAGGCTCAGTAAAACTTCACAGCACTCTTAATTAAGCAAGTTATTACCAAAGGTTGTTTGAAGCTGGAGGGTGGAGGAGGTCAAGCTTTAAAACTTTTCTTTGACATATACATTTTGTGATATTACTGAGGAGGCAGGGGTCGAGGGGCTTTTTTTGTCATTACAAGTCAAGTTAGAATAGGTATTCTGCATCATTCTGCACCATAAATATAACTGAACTGAATGCAGCAATGCAATTCAACCTCCAGAAAATTACAAGTGGATATCATTCCCACTGAGTTTGCGCGGTCACGCTCATAGAGAACAAAAAACCACTGAAATCAATAGGGCTACCCTGATGTAAAAGTTGTGTACGCAGGAAGAGAATCAAATGTATTGATTATACATATGCTTCACTTCAGTCAAGTAATAATCAGCACGCAGAAGCTCTAAGGAAGCTTCCTGTCAGGCACGTTCAATTTCAGAGTGCTAATGCTCGCTAGAAATTGTCAGTTTATCTCAGTGATGTTCTGTATCCTGTCAGCTCATGAGTTACACATCCACTTGCATTCAGTTATCTTTGGTAGCTTCCACAAATATAACAGTTTCATAGTTTTTATTATAATTTTCTTTCTTGGATGGTCAATTCAAAGAAAAAAAAAAAAGCAGCAAGTGGATTTATTCAGGTTTCATACAAGGATACACAGAAGCATATAGAACCCCATTGTACTAAGCAGTATCGGGGAAACTCTTAAATGAAAAGTCTTTTCATCAAGCAGGGAAATTTAATCGGACTCACTGGGCTGTCAACCGACTACATACCAGAAATGTCATATACTCTGTCAAACTTATTAAGTAATCACCTATATTTTTAAAGGGAGGAAAATTCAGAACCACCATTCTTTCTATCTTTTCAGACAAGTGAATTCAGCCATCTGATA
>JAAGNO010001186.1:0-24890 GCA_033439905.1 Ceryle rudis
TAACTATAAAAAATGTTCTTTGTATAGTATAGAAGTGTAATTAGCAACTATTTAAAAGAGAAATGAAAATGAGAGATCACACCTGTCATGTAGTACTAATCTTTAAACAAGTTTTCAGGAAACTGCAACTCCCTATATTGCTCATACAATTAAAATATCTTACTTAAGTTGTTTACCTAGAAATAATTTTAAACAGCTCTATACTGCAGTATTACGTTGTCATAAATAAAATATGAAATGATAATAGCTATAAGGCTACATTTCAAATCTCATTACTACTGCCACTGACTTTTCTGAAGTTTTTCATTAAAAAGACCATGAAAAAAAAGTACAAAAAAATTATAGGAAAAAATGCATTTTCTAGTAATTTTTTATTTATTTATTTTGACATGTACCACTGCCTACTATATCTCCATCAGCATCTTATGTAAATTTGTTAAATATTAAAATACCTATGAAGAAAGTAGAGGTAAGATAAAAAAGTGGTAAAAATTTAAAAAAAGAGAATTGGTTTCTAGCAAGTCCTCTACTTGGATAAACTTTGTATACTTTTATTCCAGACTGTCCAGGTACACTAAAACAAATACCATTCATGTTCAGACTAGTAGCACTTGTGCTACCATGTATTTATTAAAGAGAATATTTCAATGGCAGAGTCTGTCCACACCTCCAGTACAGTATTATTACAGTAAAAACTTTTGTGTAAAGAATGATCTTGGAAATAACATTTTGCCAGTTTGGAACATTTACATTGCAAGAAATGGCAGAAAAAAAGATTATATATATGTACACATATATCTGAGAGATAAATCCATTGGAGTAAACATGGAAGGTAAGCAAGAACAGAATCAGGATGAACATACTATTTTTGCATTAATCTTACAAGACAAAAATTGTTGGTTTATATCTCATGAAACTTCCAACTTTTTTAATAGGCTGAATCCAAACCTAACACATTTAAGAGCTTTCCAAACTGATCTGTTATCATCATCATCAAATTCCCTGGGCAGCCTTTTTTTGTGCTTTACAGCCCTTTCTGTGAAGAAATTTTTCCTAAGATCCAATATAAAATTCCCCTGAAACAACTTTAGGCTGTTTTCTCTTGTCCTATCACTTGTTACCTGGTTGAATAGACCAACCCCCCACCTTGCTACAGCTTCCTTTCAGTTAGTTGTAGAGGATGATAAAGTCTGCCCCGAGTCTCATTTTCTCCAGGCTAAACAACCCCAGTTCTCTTAGCCACTCGTTCAAACTTAAGATCCCTTGCCAGCTTTGATCTTTGGATATGATCCAGCATCTCAATGTCCTTTTTGTAGTGAGGGGCCCAGAACTTAACACAGTATTTGATGTTCTGCCTCACCAGTGCTGAGTACAGGGGGACAATCACTTTCCTAGTCCTGCTGGCCACACTATTTCTGATACAAACCAGGATGCTGTTGGCCTTCTTGGCCACCTGGGCACACTACTAGCTCATATTCAGACAGCTGTCAAACAGAACCCCCGGGTCTATTTCTGCCAGGCAGCTTTCCAGCCAACTCTGTCCCAAGCCTGCAGCATTGCATGAGGTTGCTGTGGCCCAAGTGCAGGACCTGGCATTTGGCTTTGTTAAACCTCGTACCACCGGCCTCGGCCCAGTGATCCAGGATTTCAAAATCCCTCTGTAAATTGTCTTTACCTTCAAGCAGATCAACATATAAAATTCAATGATGGGGAAAATCTTTAGTTTTTTGCAGTATTTTCTTCTCACTTCATTATCAAAGAATATCGAACACAGTTCAATGCAAAAGTTGCTTTGCAGTTTAATTAAAAATAAATAGCTTGATATCTAAGGAGATTCTCATCCCCTCAGATAAAAAAAGTATAAATATAAATATACAAAATTTGAAAAGTAACCTTACTGAAGATTGCCTATCAGTGAAATTATAAGGTGCATTCAGAGATAATTAATTTAGCTATGTTAATTTTGAGTGTGTCTGAGTTTATGTGTGTATGTATATAGATAGAGTACTCCATGTCAAAACAATGTAAAGAATAACTGAAATAGCCTGGAATGATGAGAGTAGGGTGTTTGTTTGGCATATGGAAGATGAAAAAGCCAGACTTGGAATAAATAAATTAAAAAGCAATGTACTATTACTAGCAAATAACAGAGAATTGGATTGAAAGAAATATAGATCATAAGAAATAGAGAGAGGCCTGGAGTATGAAATCCAAACTGGAAATGGAGTAATTTTGATAAGATAAAATTGCACAAGAACTGTGAGTGAAATATGTTTTAAATTTATTTTATTGTAATTAATGTTTTTAACTGATAATTGGATGGAGTATCATATACTAAAGGGTGAGTGAAATGGGTGCAGACAGAAAAAAATCAACCACAGACAAGGTAGATCTGAAATAAGTTATGTAATTTCAGATAAGGAATATATAGCAGAAATTTTGTTCATCATTCAGGAGAAATCTTAATCTGTTCATTTTGATTCAATCAGTTCAATGTCTGTGTTCTAAGCAAGTAACTAAAAATTCTGTATCATTTACATGTCTTGTCTTTTTTATTGCATTTGATACATTAATACTTTAGTTTTGTCTATTTCAGTCTGACCTGTGATGTCTTCTACTTTTATTTAAAGGAGCACTTTGTTTCTTCTTAATATCAAACAGAGATTCTGCAACCCCAACAATTATAAGGGCAAAACTATTATTCCATCTGTTGTTGGAAATAGATGGAAAAGGAGATAATTAAAATAAAAGTAAAAAGATTTTAAATTAAAAAAAAATGAAAAGAGAAATAATTTTTTTTTTCTCTTGAAATTGCTAAAATGTCCTTGCAATCTCTCTTCTTGGCAACTAGCTTTCCTCAATATTTCTTTTCATTTCATAAATTGCACTATGATGTTACTCAGTAAACCTTATTAATTTGTTCTTTACTGGTTCTCTGCTTTCAAGTCAGCACTTGTTTTTTGCTATCTGGGCTCTTACATCACTGTAGAAAATAGGTTTAGAGACATTCTGTTACAGCTGCTGTTGTGGTCTTAAATAATAACTAGGAAAAAATTTTGAAGAGATAATTGAAATGACATATTGCCCAACTCATGCCAACATTATAAACATCTAGTTAGCATATCAGCCCTGTTGCTAAGCTTCAAAAGGATTGTCTCTGCTTTGAAGGAGACCTCACTGTTTTCTTCATAAATGAAACAATAAAAACTAATAAAATGTAATTCTGAAATTTAAAAGATTTTTTAAAAAAGCCCTCTGTGGCTACAAATAACACTAACAACATGAAGAGGAGATTCTTCGAGCATCATTTCCACTTACTCATAATATAGATGTGCCTTTTACTTGGAAAAAAAAGGTCTTCCAGACCTTTCAGTCTTCTCATATAACTCTGGAACAATATTGAAATAAGGGCAAGGCATGGTGCAGCGCTAGTTCAACTCCAAGAGGAAATATAGATCAATTTCATGCTTGACTGATTGTACAGGTTAACATTTTAGAAAGTGTTTCAAAGAATTCTTTAATGTGCTGCCAAGGTGACACACTGGGAAACTTAAATGTTTTTCTTGTAACTTAAGTTATTTTTGGTTTTGCACAGTTTAATAAAATACATTGCGTATTTTTTTGACTAAAGGTAATGTTTTTCGTTCTTTTGTTTACAAATTATTTGCAAATTTACATCTCAATGACTTAATTCAGTTACAAAGTATCTCTTGAAATACACTTTTTAAGTAGAAGTTAGTTCTGGTAACTTAATGGCTATAGCTCTTTTTAAGTACCAGAAACTTGCTGATATAAATTAAATGTTACACCCATATCTTTCAAAGCCAGAATTAAACCCCCTTAAATTTGTTTTCAAACATCTTGCCAAATTACAGGTCAAGCTGTTCATTCCATGTCCACACTAACAAAGGGTACATAACTCATTTCAGTCAGAGGTCTTTAATTTTGCTTCTTAAATCATATGCAGTGCTACAGAGTCCATCTAATTCTGTACAGTTTCTTCTCCCTTATTTTTTAATTACATTATCAAGGAGTAATGGATCTTTCCTCTCTTCAGAGCCTCACAAGTTAGGAAGCTTGATAGCACTCTACTGAACATTCCCCACAGGTATACATTATCACTTGATATACTACAGTGTCTTTTGCCAAAATAAAGATAACATTCTTTTAGAGTCCTTGCTCTGAGCTGAATGTTTTAGTGTTGCAAAAATGGTGAGCTGCAATGAAGCTTAGGGGATGCCTTCCTGCAGAGGAACTAGCAGAGACAGCTTTTACACTGTGACGTTAAACTTTGAGGGAAACAATGAATGACAGCAGAGCCCATGCAGTAAAACCAGGAGAAGGTACCAATCATACAGAACTCTTCAGAATATGATACAGCTTGAAAGCTTAAGTTTTACAACACTGAGCAAGACAGACTCTACAGGACAGTAACCACAGGAAAGACTGTTGATCTAGGAAATTCTATATGAAATCCCTGTATACATCTATACTAGAAGAGTCAAGACAGCAAGGCAAAAACTGAGCTAAGTTATGAGCGCAAGCAACAGCCCTGCCATTTTTCAGACAGACTTAGCTGTCAGGAGGTGCCCAGGCATGGTTTTGGCATGTGCCACCTGCTTTTCTACTGTCAGAGGATAGCATGGACTGAGAACAATTCCAGTTTGGCAATATATATATCTATATATTTTCAGGGATATAGGGTGAGGGTAAATAAAGACACTAGCACTAACTGTGCTCTGCTGTTTGCATCAGGACCAGTAAGTGGTCTCTGGTTCATTTTAATTACTAATATAGACAAAGCTTAAGACACTAAAGTGGAAGGAAAGCTGTAATAATAAAAATAAAAATAAAATTAGAGAATTCATGAGCTTTGGCATGATAGAAAAATGTTTCCTGGATCAGGTTGGAACATGAGAAGTTGTAAACTGAAATCTTGGAACAGAAGTAATATGAAAACCCCAGGAGATAGAAAACTAAAGATGAGACAGGAAAGGAGATTTATTTATAAAGATAGAATTAATTAGATTCTCAAGAATAAAATGTTTCTTTTAGTTTTCTGTACTGTGAACATGCAAGAAAACACTGAAAGTCATAAAGGACAGACAGAAGATTTTGTGTGACACAGAAGTTCAGCAGAAACAATTTAATTTTGACAAATCAGGGTCTGTTCCAAAGCTGGATGAAGAGAAATTTTCCATATACTCCAGAAGATCTTAACTTATCCTTTAAACAGACAAGGCTTTACACAAGGTTTCATACTGACCAAGAATTTCAATTTTCTAACTGTAAGCTCAGCTTTGTTATCCATGGTATAATATTTATTCTATTTCTGACTTTGAGGTGACTTGTTATAAGAGGCATCATATTTTTTTAGGTGATTTTTTATAAGGCATCATATTTTGAGTAATTATTTGTTTTGATGAAAAAATTCTACATTTAGTTTTGGGGACATATTGTGGAATGGACAATTAACTATTATACAAAAAGGAACTGCCATATTAATTAATTTACTTAGGTGAAAGATTTGGAATAACAAATATATTATATATATAAAATTGCACTCACCTACTGGCTGCAGCAGCACTGTTTATGAGCTATGCTCAATTTATGAGAAATTTTATTTGGTTCATTGTCGAGGCTTCTAGAGTCAGGCCAGTTATATGTCTGTCCTTTCTCACAACTTCAGAATTAATTGCACAAAGAAGTTTAATATTATGATGCTGTGGTGGTAGAGACACAATTGTCATGTTAAGCTACATTCATACTTCATTTCAGTATTACACTGGGACACTTAGTAGTATTCTGCTAAGAGTCTCCTCAGGAACTAAACTCATGTTTGCACATTATTCAGAAGCTTGTAATTCAGAGTTTTATAGATTTTATATATATATATTAATGACAAGACTTGTTGGTCTGTAAAGATAAAAAATTGGGTTTTTTCTACATCAAAAAATGCATCTCAGAGAAAATATGTTAAAATATATCTATATTTTCAGTAGGTTTCCTGATATTAACATTTTTTGTCAGAACAAGATTGAATAATCCTAATACTGAAGAGGAGTAAACTACTTAGCAGAGAATTTTTGTCCCTGTTACGGGACATAAACTGTTTGATTTGGTTAAATGGGATGTTTGTTTGTGAAAACAGTTCCTTCCCAGGATGGGAATTTTGAAATATTATTTCAGGAGGTTTTAAATAACAATGCTTGTTTTCTGAAGAGAAGAATACCATGCCGTTGTTACACTGATAAGGGCTGAACAAGGCTAACAAGGGTAAATAATAGTTTTCTGCAGTAGATCAATTCATTAGTCTCCTTGCCATACTCTTAAGAATAAGAATTCACAGCTGATGTCCTTCTTTCTTTAAATTCCTTCAAATAAATCAATGTAGTCTAATATTATTTTGAACTTCTCAAAATGTATTTTTTTTTTCTGAAAGGAAAATAGATCCTCATCTGGAGAGCTCAGCTTGCAACATGAAGTTCAAGACTCTATGTGCTGAATTTGTCCTACTTAGTAACACTTCTTGTCTTTGCATGCAAAAATCTTCTGAATCATACTGCAGTTTCTCTTAGAAGTTTTCTGAAGACCATTCTCATCTATTTCTATTTCATAAAAAGCATAAGCTGTGTTTTTTGTAGCCTGCCACAGGATAGTACTTCTTTTAGTTAACTGATTTCACTGCACACTTGCCCAGTGCGATAGATGATAGAACTTCCATTTGTTCCGGCACTGTTTACTATATGTGTAATGAATAGTACTTCTCTTTCTGTGTTTTTTTTTTGTTTGTTTGTTTGGTTGGCTTTTTTTGTGTGTGAGGTTTTTTTTTTTGTTTTGTTTTGGGTTTTGTTTGTTTGTTTGTTTTGTTTTGTTTGTTTGTTTGTTTTTTCTTTTTAAATTGGGGAGCAGAAAGGAAAATCATATGCTTGTCTTGTCATACAGTCAAACTGAAAATAAGTAAGGCTGAGTAAAATGTTGTTGCTTTTCTGGTGTAACTAAGGAAAACTGTTGGTAGCATATCCTGGAGTGCTAAGTGGGACAGGTACAGAACAAGGCATAAAAAGCAGTGAGCATTCAATGTAGGTAAAGACTGTCAAAGTTTATGGCTAGGCCAGCCACTAAATGAATGACAGATTGATAGGTACACTTCTCCCTTCATAAAATGGAAGCGGAAGGGAATAAAAGAGACTTGCAGGTTAGAAAACTAAAACAGCTTTAAATGAAAATAATAATAAAATGGAGTATATACACAAATATATACAAAGAAAATATTGAACCCAACCCCCCTGATGGCACCATCACTACAGATGCTGCAGAGTAGGCACTGGTGATGTCTCAGACTGGACTCAGTGGCAGACAGGAACCAGATTTGGGAGCTGGATTCTGGAATTGTATTCACGACCACACAGATTTAGATCAAAGGCAGAACAGACAGTCCTCCTCAGATGCTGGCCACCGAAGAAGAGAGATTGACCCTTGTGATACCTCAGCTGATTCCCTTATACTGAACATGACATACATATAATACGTTGTTGGTCAATTTAGGGTCACTTGTCCTGCCACTCCTCCCTGCAGCTGTGGCCTTTTGCTTTCTGCATCTCACTGCTAGTGTGGTACGCAGGATTGAGCATTGACCTTGGTCTGCACAAAAATGCTTGGTACTAACTCTAAACATTGTTATCACTGCTAGAAGCAGACACTGTCTGAGAAGATATGAAAATATCAAATAAAGGGATCCTGCCAGCTGTGAGACATTTTTTCATTGTCTCATCTCCAGGCAGAACACCATTAGGCCTGTAAAGAGTGATCTCCTCAGTGTCCTTTTGTTGTTCCTCATTTTTACATTTTTGACTTAACACCTTCTCCTTTCTCAATCTTTTTTTTTTTTTTTTTTTTTTTCCTATCTATTGTCCCCCATAATAATATAGTATCTCTATTTCCTGTAGAGATGGTTTAGTCTCATTTCTAAGGGGAAAACCAACAAGAATTATGACCAGAGGAAAAAAGGTTAACCCACCCATCTCCTGCCCTAGAGGGAAGCACTGCTAGCCTCACCAGTAGCAAATACATCTGTTCATTCTCTTAAAGCCGTTCTTGAGCTGTCTTCTATAAAAGGAGAAGGCAGAGACCACCATGTCATTGACTGACACCTCCATGATACTACCTCCATGAATGTTACAATTGATCACTATTGCTATGCCTGTCATTATCATGCCATCCTCACTACGGTTACTGAAGACTACACATAATGGGTAATGGAACAGGCTGCATTTCTCATACCCATCATAATCATCACCTCCAGCTGTAGCCTATAAGGAAGGTTAGAGAAAAAAAAAAGTCAGACTAGCGAATTATCCGAATGAAGACTAAAGGGGGTGCAGTGATTAAAACTGCGATATACCAAGCAACCTGCAAGAAAAAGGAGTCAGCAAGATAGCATATATATTTAAGAGTGTGTAAATTTTAATATAGTCATTTCATAATTAACACCACTTCAAGAATGACTCAAAATTTCTGTTTCTTTGTCCTTTGGCTTGTTGGTATGAGAAGGTTTTGCAGTTGAAATCCTTGGGTTTTTTTCTTTTAAAACTTAATTATGCTGAGCATTTAAGAATATGTTCTTGTTTTTAATAAAAGGGGGAAATTTATTTTTAAATTAGGGATTCCAAAATCAATGGACTTTTATAAATGGGAATTTCTTTAATCCCTTGAATGAGGGATTTTGTTGTTTTGGGGTTTTTTTTATTTCAATTCCATTCTAGTGGGTAATTTGTATTTGGAATTTCTGGTTGCATTGCTTTATCTGGTGCTTCATATTGATATTTACACGTTTTTATATAAATAAGTATATAAACTTCAAGCCTTCCTTTGTGATCAGGGGCCGTTACACTCTGGTTTGCTGTGGTACTTTGCTGTGTACTCTGTGGCATTCATGTTACTGTGTAAATAAACTAGTTTTATTACACTCAAAATCAAACTTGCTGTTGTTTCACTTTTCTCTCTTCCTAGGCAATTAGACAAAAATGTTTATTTCTGAGGAAAATGAATGTGGCAAGTCCAGCAAAAGATTTTACTACAAGAGTGTCTGGTTTGCAGCAGCTTGTGCGCAAGCGTGGCAGATACAAACTTCTGTTGACAAGACTGACGCTCAGCACTTCCAGCCATGCCACCACAGTCCATGCCACCACGGTGGCCAGGCATCCCAGCTAGAGGAATTGCCAGTGCTTGAGATGCTGTGCCTCCACACCTCTGGTGTTTTCCCCAGAAGTCTCACCATGGCTGGCACTATTTCAGCTCCATCTGGACAAGTGGCAGCAGCAGCCCAAAAATAAACTGGCCACCAGCAGCTACTGTTGATTGAACCAGTATCTTGTAAGATCTTCTTGGAGAAGTGACTTGACACATTAATGAAAATGGAGACAGCCCCATTGTCCGCACTGGGGCAACCGTTATCACTGAAGGAGCTGAGCCAAAGTTAGCAATTTCCCTTGTGTGGACAGGGCTTAAATGACCTGCCCTGAGGAGTAAAATGACTCAAGTCAAATTTTTATACTTTGTGACAACGCAGGATGCCTCTAAGGCAGCATCTGCAGTGGAACTCATTTTATGTCTGAACCCTTACCTTGAAGCACACAGCCTGATGGAGGGTCTCTGAAAAACAGATGGGATAATGCGCATCTCCCATGATCATGCAGACACACTTCAGTGGAACGGAGATCAAACAGCTCAATTTTGTACCTAAATTTGATAGGCAGTAAGGGTGGCTGCAGATGCTGACCTATTAGCGTAGAACAGATGACACTGTATACAGTGGAGCAATGCTGTGTTTCTGCATGGCAATCACACTGTTCACAAATACGCAAAAAAAAAAAAAAAAAAAGATAAACATCCAGAACCAACAAACCAATGCAAAAAAAAAAAAAAAAAAAAAGAGCCGTGAGGAATCTATTTATTCCACCTCCAGTGGCTTTGCACAGGTATGTCATCAATTTCAATGTGATCAGAACTAGTCCAGTGTGTAACAACTATAAGCCTTTCACAGTTTTTCCTTAGACACTGTTTCAAACCCTTTCAAAACCAGTTGAAGCGATTGTCTTCATCCTTTTTTTTTCAAAATAAAAACAAAGTTAACATGACACAGAGGTGTCAGTAAATACGCAACGCATTTAACAGCCTGACAGCTCTTTTGGCTTTGCCAGAGTAATCCCTGTTCACTTCAACAAAGTGCCATGGACTTCGCTAAACCAAGACATTATGCCATTTGTCAGTGCAAATCACCACTCTGGAGGTAAAAGATAGGCAAAAATAGACTGAAACCTTGTCAAGACATGGTAATTACTCTAGTTTAACTAAAATCTGTTTGAAATTAATTTAGTTATGTCAGTGCAAACTCTCTTGTGGTTGTCCTTAAGTAGTCACAGTCTGGCATTCTCATTTCAACTTATGCTAGACAGGAATGCAAGAGAAGCCAACAGATGCCTACTTTCAGCTGACGTAAGAATATCTGTATCGGATTTTTCACCAGCTCAGAAACTCACCTTGTGGTAGACAGGCCCTAAGGATCTATGTTCTTCTGCATAACAAACTTTTCTTTTCTCTGTGCATCACATGAGCGCTGCAGGCTGCTGCTTCTGCCCAAGGTAGCGAGCTTGTACGCTGCCATATATGAATCATAGAATCCTCCTTACCCAGCAGTGGTTTTAACCAGATTCAGATAGAAGCAGTTAGCTCACAAGGCAAACTGTTCCAAGTTAAGCATTTGCTACTATCTATCCTGCAGAGAAAGGCTACAGTTTCCTTTCAGTTCTGAGCTAAGACTCATAGCACTGCGGAGTAAGATACACTTAAAAACACCATGTGGGGCTTTCAAATCTATTGCCCTTCGCTTGGTACTGCTGCTACTGTCTTGGGAAGCAACACAAGAGCCTGGTGCTTAGCCCATCCACTCAGAAGACAGAGGCAGGCTTCCTGATACCAGTTCAACAATACCGACTGAGCACAAAGCCTGACAAAAAGACACTGATGGAGCCACTGGGAGGGCAGCGTGGAGACAATGAAGCAGATTTGCTTATATCAAATCAGAGAATTCAAAATTATAGCTATTGAACGCACATTTTCTGTTAGCATCTCCTGCTCTCACCCCCTTATTTTGCTGTCATTAAGGTATTATTTTTGACACATTGCAGATGGCAGTGAGGATTTGCATCGAAGCGGACACTGGAAGTAACTGGCAGTCATTAAGGTAAAGACACAAAACTCTCTCTCTACTACATCTTATACTGCAGAAAAGGAAGGATTGGGAACGGGGAGGCTTACTGCAAAGGTATTTGCCAATGTCTGTTCTTTTTGGCACCGAGCCAGTAGCCCCCATTCAACAAATACATACCAAGCTGCTTTCTCAAGCTGCTGTGTGGTGTTATCCAGGTGCTGGACAGGCCCTGTCGCTGATATCACCCAAAGCTCCTGGCTAGGCAACCCTGGGGTGGGGGAGCGCCCATACTCCCCTGCACAGCACAGTCATTTAGAGACAACAGCCCCGGGGCCAGCACCTGTGTGCAGCAGGGCAGGGGGCAGTTACAGATCTAGTGTCAGATGCTAGGTTTTGCTTGATTTCATTGAAGTCTTAATGGTCCAGATTAATTGCAGGAAACAGCAGATTAAGATTAAAAAACATTAAATCCCTGCAGTTTATTTGTAAGAAGCAAGCTATTAACTTTGTACCTCTCCAGAGTACAAAAGGACATAAATGTTCTTCTAAAGACAATGGAGACCAGTCTGGAACTGTCCTGTTCCCAGACATTGCTGAGCAGCCTTTCTTACAAGAAGGTCATGGGGAATGAACCTCATTAACATGAGTAGGAGTCCAGCAGTCAACTGCCTTGACACACCATCAGAAACGTGTGTATCAGTCTGTGGGATTTTTAAGTCCCAAATCATGCTACATTATTATGCTGATAACTCCAAGCAGTCTCTACTGCAAGCTTTGAAGGCGCCTGCGTGAGTGGCACATCCAGTTCTTAATACTCCCCAGAAGAGCACAGTCGTTTCTGAGATGGTGTATGATAACTTTATCACCGTATCAGTGTAAAATACACCAAATGGAGCTTCACTGAGAGCACTGGGAACTTAGGCAGAGAGTAATGGCATATTAGAACGTGTCAGGACACTGTGTAAACATCCTTTTTTCTATTGGGTGACTTGCAAAACAGCAAACTGTCAAGGCTCTTTCTTCTGCTTTAGTCAAAAGGCAGACTCTTTAACAGCTTGGGATCCCTCACACTGTGCTGGGTATCATTTCAATACTGATGTACTAGAAAAATGCCATCTGCTGAGCAGCAGACCATGGGCTCCACTCAGCCCAATCACTCAGGCACTGGGAGCGGTCACAAGGGAGGCAGGTGGAAAGTACCCAGTCCAAGTCTCCTCTGGAGCTACTGGCTGACCTGAAGGGCTGTCATTACAGCAGCATTGCAAATTTGCCAAGAAAGGACAGTGGACAATAAAACACCTCCTTCAGATGCATTCCCAAGATGGTATTTGTAAGAAAACAAGAGAGATCCAGCATAGTCCCCTTAAAGTTAGTCCCTGTCTGCCTCTGTCAAGTATTGCCAGATCTGGCAGCCCTATAGCGGGGCAGCTCTCAGTGTCCAGAGGACTGAGGACCTTGTGACATAAATCAGCCAGGGACAATTAGGGAACTGGCCAGTGATCCTGACTGGTAACTCCCTTCCAGCTGGTATGAAGCAAATACAGAGCTGCTCCACTTGCTCCATGTACAGCCTGGATTTAGCTGCACATCAGAAGTTTTCTTGCCAGCCCTGACTTCTGTCCTGGCCCAGGACTCTGCCAAATAGCACAGTCTTCCCAGACAACACAATGGACAACAAGGAGAGAGTGGCTTTCCCATAAAAAGGCTGATGGTTTCTACCTGCAATCAGAAAAAGACGGTTACAAATGATGCAGCCAGAGTTCAGTGGAGCTATGCCAGCTGATACCACTAAGCATCTAACCTATAAATCCCATTAGTTAAGTTTAAATAAGCCTTCGAGGAAGTGATGTTAAACTTACCATAGATCTCATTCTTTTGAAGTTCTGTCAATAATCTCCCCACTGGGCTGAGCCTGTCACCCGTGGCTGACACCACTGGCTGTGCATCTTAGAGGCTTGTACCCTTAACAGTCATTGGCAAAAATGACTTTTCCATAATATTTCTTTCATGTTGTGGGTCTTTGTAGACTCTTCTCTCCTCTGTTCTCTCTTTCTCTTTTTCTTTTTCTTTTTTTTTTTTTTACTCCTTTGATTCTTTTCCAAATTTTCCCTCAGTTATTAACTAAATGCCAACTCACTGTGTATTTTGTAATCAGATTATCTGCTAATACCTGCCTAAAGCAGTCAACAATGATTAAAAGAAAGGATGGCCATTATGTTATTTTTAATACAAATCACACAGATCCTGAGGCTGAGATTGAATTAAAGGAGAGACCAAATTAATAAGGAATTGAATTAAATTAAAAACATCTGATTGAAATATTTCCTACATCTCCAACTGCCACAAGACAGTGGCATGGCTGTGAATTTATGTTATCCCATGAAAAGGTACACAGAACAGCCTGGTTTAGCCTTATCTGGGAAGTGGGCCTTATCGTGGATATAGCTAGATAAGTGCTCAAAATCTACAGCAATTTAGAAAGTGGGTATGAAATAATAGCAAAAGATTCTATCTGCATACTAGCCACAAGGTCACTGCTAATTTCTTATTTCACACAACACAGGCTAGATTTCCAAAGCACTGTTCACCCACACACTCCCACGCACACGCATCCTCGATCGCTACAGTAGAGAACGGGAGATGTGGGTGCACACGTTTCCTGAAAGCAAAGCTGTATGCAACATTTTGGATAAAGGCAAATTTAATACACTCATCCAGTTATTAAGATTGCTTTATAATAATTGTATCTTTCTACACTTCCCAGAGTGTCTTAATGAGGGGTACAATGTGAAAACATTTCACTAGTTTCTAATTTGGATGTAATTATTAGTTCTAAATAGCATAGGGAATAAAGATTTCAAGCTCGCTCTCTATGATGACCAATCAGTGGGCTCAGGACACTGTCTAGACTGAATCGAGCTCAGTTTTAAAAGTGGTCTTTCTAATCTTACTTCTTATCCTACTAATCATCAACAATCCCATTGCTATTCCTGCCCCGAACCTGACTTCAGCACAGAAGTGCTTATGTTGCACTGCGTTTCAGTCACTTTAGTGAGATTCTAAGCTGCTTTTGAGAAATGCTTTAACTGACTTTGACTGATTGTTTATTATCTCCCGATCATAAATGCTAATTACATAGGAGCTGAGAAGATCGGTTTGTCTTTATTGCCATACTTCCACATTGAAATGTAGAAAAATATTTGTTATTATTATTTCAATGAATTCCCTTTGTACTTTGATCTCGTGAATGCAGAGAAAAGATTAATTCTTGCAGTGTAGTTAAATGTGAGAGGCTGATTTACAAAAGCAATAAGCAAATCAAGAGAAACTCTTGGAATCCTGAAGTTGTGACCTAATTCAATCCTTCTCTCCCCAAAACATCATAAGCTCAAAATAGCCGCCCTTATACAGAATGGTTCTCTCTGCTCACATAGGTCACTTAAAGACTAAAGGCCATAATGGCACATGATCCTCTGAAAAACAAAAGGGCTGTACTGCTTACCGGAGCAGTGTATGGCTGGGCCCTGGAACGCTTTACATCTCTGCAGAAGGCCTTCCTTGTGGTAAATGCAGCTGTGATTTACATCAAAGACAGAATGACTTTTCCCTGTTGATTTGAAAGATCAGTTGGAATTATAGTCAGGAAAAATGCCCAAGTTCAGTGTGCTACTCACTGGAATCCAGACTCAGAGAATCGCCCTGCATGTGGCAGATCTGTGGCTTGGCAGGAGTTCACATGCACAAGGAGGCTCCACTTACGACAGAGACATGCATTTTACAAAGGTGTGCCTTTTGTCTGTGAAGGTCTACTGTAAATTAACATAGCTCCGCAGAAGGCTGCAGAGCTATGCTAATTCAAAACATCTCAGAGTCCCATCTATGGCATGCAGAAGAAAGATAGGAAAGGAGCAGCTGTAACGGATTCTTACATATGTGTCGAGTGTGTCAGATAGTAAAACAGCATGGCCATGAGCCTAGGAACCCCATGACAGTTACATGACAACTACAAAACCTCAGAGGTTAGAAGTTCTTAATAATAAAGGCAGCAAATCCCTGGCAAAGCTAGCCTGTGATGGGACCCATAGTTAGAGGTACCAAGGTTCAGTGGCTGGCCACCCTGCAACCATGTGCCTCAGCAGCTACACCACACAAAGTGAGGTGAGCCAAGGATGCGCAGTGAGCATGATGCTTGCTATGAACAGAAAGCTTCACGTGTCCCACATCAATATTGCCTTGGCCCAATGTTCCATTTGCTCAGAATGGGAAAGGGGAAGGCATGCAACCTGACCAGGCTGGCACTGCGTTCCCTACAGGGTCAGTAAACTGTATCTGCCCTCAACACCGACTTGCCATTTTCCATAAGGTGTGGGTAAAAGGAGAGGCTTGTTACCCTCAAGAAGGGAGCAACAGGATTCCTCTGCCCCTTTGTACCACTCAGGTTATTGGGAGCATTAGTACTCCATCGGTCACCAAGAGGAAAGAGAACAAAGGTTCATCGAACAAATCCAGCCTGGTCAGGACTGTCCTCATAAGTATATTTCAAAGGGACTTACTACGGTTAGGAATTTCCAAATTCAGTCTCTTGCTTCTGTTTTCACTGGGTTTTATTGTTGCTTTTTTAATCAAAATTGATCACTAACAGTGATATAGTACATGTTCTTCCCACTGCTTATGTATCAATATATTTTAAAAGCCTGCACTAATATATGCCACGTCTTTCACTACAGAGAAGTTCCCAAGGGATTAAACCAACAAAGAAAAAGAAGATGACTATATGAGCTTTAAAATTATGAAACACAGATTTCCTCATGGTTTACGGAGATACTGGCTTCTGTATTTACAATGGAGTTCACCCTTTATTGAATTAAATCTCAGTATAAAGTTATATTTTAACGTTCAGCAAGTTCTTTACCCTTCCAAAATATCCTCACAGCCTCCTTTTGCAGGCTTCATAGCCATTCAAGTTGATATATATGTCGTGTCAGGTTGTTTCATTAGTAAGCAAAGGTTTTTGGATGCCGTGGGAGGGAGATTTTATACGATGCAGTATCATTGGCAAATGTGTGATCTCTGATTCTCATCCTTCCCCTACAGATAAAATAGGTACACCTGTCTGCTTCAGCAGAGTAGGTCAACAGATAAACTGCTGGTTCACTACTATTTCTCACCTACAACACTGACTGATTTTGTCACCAGTTCAGTCCACTGTGACACATTATAAGGAACTGTTTTCTAATGAATTGAGAAAGCTGCTACATCAAAAAAAAAAAAAAGAATAAATGAATCTTAGTAACAGCATTTCATTCCTGCAGCATTTGTGTGGTTATTGCTGGAGGAAGAACTTACTTTGCTGTATCTAGACATAGACCCAGAATGTTTTGCTAAGTCCATGGGCTATTCTACTGAAACAAAGGAGATATATTTTCTTCAGTGGTAAGGAAACTCACATGAGTGACTCAGATGTCCACATCTGCTGAGGTGACTGCCTGAGGTGTGTGGGACATAGAGGACTTATGGGTTAAAAACATGATAGTCCAATCAATTACCTTGGGTTTATGATGAAGTAGAACTGTACTGCAATCAATGGTGCTATGGTGTAATGCATTGAAGATTCAAGCTCCAAATCTTTTTGCCTGCTCTTTGCTTACAGGAAAACTGAAACCTCTTGGAGTCTAACTGTTTCTGTGACAAGACTGCTCAAAATCCATGTATCCACAAATAGTTAAGGCACTCATGGATGATACTTACAAATGAATCACACAGCTCTTTGGGTTTGTGGAATTAAACACCAACAAGCACCACCCTACACACCAGGCAGCCGAGTGGTGATCTAGACAAATTTCTCCTGTTCTGTATCAAAGTGAAGTGGCATTATATGGGACAGCTGCAAAACAGAGGACAGACTGGAACAGTGGGCAGCAGAAGTGAAAAGCAAAGACTGAAGTGCAGTCTCAGCCAGGCAGGAAGCCAGCAGCCGAGAAAGGCTAGGTGCCAGATAATGATCTATGTGCTTGCTGACTGCTACCAGGACGGGGACCGTAAACAGTGAGCTTTGCCTGTGGAAGCCTTCCCGGATAAATATATAATATATAGTAAGACATGAGGAGGAAACCACAAGCACCAGCAAATCTTCCTGCTCCTGTGCACAAATAACAGTAACAACAGCCAAGCCTGGAAGTAGGAACGAAAGCATATTTTTGTGTTTGTAAGGAAGTTGTATCTGGCAGTGAGAACATAAGGAGCGGGTCTGCTGGGAGATATCAACTGACTCACTGTCTGCGATGTGGCAAGGTACATAAATCCATCCCTGCTTTGGGATCCTGCTGTGCAGAAGTCACCAGATGGTGCTGTACATACAGACTTGAAAGTTCTTTATTTTAATGTGGGACAATGTCTGGTCTTTAAGGAAATACATTGGTTGTTCCTGTTATTTTTTGAAGCCTTTCCTTTAAAGTTTAGTTTGCATCTTAGTCTTTCCATCTGAAACCACATTTTGGATAAGCTGTTTATTCAGAACAGTCTTGGTGTTGGGATTTTTTAAAAGGAATTTAAAAGCATGACATTTGCAGCCAGGTCTGCAGAAAGTAGGGAAAATAAGGGAGAAATGCGTAACCTGCATAAGAAAATATTTAGTTGTATAAGTTTTGTATCGCTTATCTTTTCTGCAATGGGAAATACATAAGCGAAGCCTGAAAATCTTCTGCCTCACAGTGGCTACATGACATCAGTCCATAAAACTGGTACCATGTAACTAAAAATCTTCTGAGGATGTGGTGAGGATTAAATGCTACTAGTAAGGTAGTAGTCTTTTCAGATTCAACTAACTACAGCATTGCATAGTATTCTTGTCTGTTATTAATATGATGCCAATTGTATTCATCTCCTACTCATCTTCCCTCAGAAATGGATTAACTTTAACTAAACAATAATTTTAAGACAAATATTCACAATATGGATTCCTCTTTTTCTCCTTCATCACCCTTTGAAAAAGGACTCATCTAATTAAAATATACATCAGAAGTCACATGCACTATGGCGTTGAATATCAAGACAACAGAAATTTGATGGTCTCCTTGAACTATTGAAAAATGCCCAGTAGATGGCAGCAAATGGCACTCCAAGGATAAGATGCCCTCCAGCTGAAAACCGGAGAGCTGCTGGGAACACCCTCAGCGTGGGCAATTATATCGGTTGCCTCTTCTACACGTTACGACCTAAACTCATTTATTTCTTTCGTGGCAGAGAGGCAGAAAGAACAAAGCCACATGAGACTTTCACAATGCTGCACTCAACCAGTGTGTAACATGGCAAAAATATAGCAACACTTTAAAGTAACTTGTCATTTTCATTAAATTTATAATTATTTGAATCACTTATTTCCCCAAATGAAGGCTATCGCTATAGGTCCCTTTGCATAAATCAAGAAGGCCATTAAAAATAGTTTCAGGAGGAGACCAATTTGTTATGAAATGAAGGTCAATCTCATTAGATCACTGTAGCAGGTGTCCTAATAACATCCTGGCAGAAACGACGTATCTCATTACATAAGTTGTATTTTGTTTGAAATATTAGGTCATCATTAAGTGAGCACTAAAATACACATAATATTGGATGACATAAATTATTTCCCTGAAAAACTGGCCTACACAGAGGTGCTACAACAGGGAGGGTACTACACAGAGCTTAACATTTTCTATTTTTTCTAGATGGATTCACCTACTTGATATGAGTTCGTTTTGCTGCTGCTTCTGGATACTGAGACACAGTTGGCTTGGTAAAATCATAGAGTGTGATGATTTCAGACTGCAACTCGGCAAACCAGCTGGTGAGGATGATGTTTCATTTTCCTTGTAGCAGTTCAGGAGGATGAAGTTATCTGCCAGCTGGGAAATGTCAAAATTTAGAAGGGAGAAGAGCCATTTACAGAGTACAAAAATAAACATTGCTTTTATAAATATAAGAGGAGTTACTTTGCCTTGAATTATCCTTAACAATTTGGAATGTACAGAGTGGGTTTTTTTTCCCAGACCTTTCACTCTACTGAAACCACAGCTGAATGTATGGATATGTGTAAACACTTCTCTGGAGCTATGTCACAGCACTTAGCACCTGGCAGGATTATGCTGAGCATCTGCTCCAAGCCAGTCAGTAGTAACCATAAAGTTGTCACCCTGATCATTCCTGATGGGATAGGCAAAATATCCATGGGAGGGAGCTCAACAGTCATAAGAATCCTGCTTTTCAGAAGCTCCAGACCTCCTAGGTATCAACTGAAGACTCAATACACCTGTGAGGTGCACCAACAGCCTCGGGAAATTGTGAGAAAATTAGAAAAAGAGAAAAGAGATTACATGAATTCCCTAGTACCATCAAGTGAATCCAGGCAAGGTTCTCCATCCATGGAGTACGTGCTTTAACTGCAATACCCTTTTTCCTCTCAGTATAATAGGGCTAACCATTAGTAAACTGCAAAGATTGTTATTAAAAGGTGTGTCTACAAATAGAGATGCTAAATCTTGGGGCTGCTCATAGCAGCTACAGATGGTATCAAGAGAACCGTTTGGTACTGCTGTTCTGCAGAAGCAAAGGCAGCACTGAGGTAGTTTAATGGTATTTTTTTCAAAAGCATTTCAGCTGCAGGTTATGTAATGAACTCTGACAATGGTACTTGGCACCTGAGGCAGGGAGGCCCCACAACACCTTACAGAGACACCCCAAGTCCCTGTGCCCCCCAAGCCATGCCCCCAGAGTGTGCCACCACATAACCAAAATTAAGTCATACCCACCATGTAATGGGGACACAGGGGCACGCATATTGAATAATGTGGCCATGCATGCAGTACTTATACAGGCCAAAGCGTAAGGAAGCCTATTTATTTGCTTTGTCTTTCTGACTGTCACTGACTCATTGTCTTATATTTACACCAGCTTTAAAATCTTCCATTTTCTTTGTGAAACACTCTATTAGTAAGTAAACCACAAACTTAAACAGCTAGAGTGAGAGAGATGTGAATTGGCTTGATGTGGATGCTGTGAAAGGGAAAAAGCAGAACAGACACACAAAATGCATGCAAGGAACAGGCATGGCACAGTACAAGGAGCACAAAAGCTTATAGAGGATGACCTTAACAGTTAAACTGGTTTTTGAACAAAAAAAAACCCAAAACCCAGCAAGGGATGATGGTTTACATAGTATCTGTTTACAGAATGTTAAATTCATATTAGTGGAAATTGAAAGACTGCATGTTTTCATCATTCTTGAGAGACATGTGGCTTTAGGTAATAGCAGTAAGTGCCCTGGAAACCTGTGAGAAATCATGCACACCTTTGGCTGAGAGCAGCAAGGAACAGTAACAGCTTAGATTCAGGAGAGCTCATCTGGCCAAACACCTAAGCTGCTCACATAGGGTCTTCTATGTTTAATGGATTGAGATGCGTCCCTCTGGGATGTGATCCATTTCATCTTAATCACCTTCTTTAGGACAGGATAAACCATCCTTTCATTTTCCATTGATTACAGAAGCAACCTGGGGAGGTAGCTTATGCTGCCAGTCAAGACTAGACAGAAACTGGTAAACATCAGGTAAGGTGAAACATTCCAAATTATTGGAGGGTGAAGTCTGGGGAGCATTTCTGCTGAAAGCAAATGAACAACTCACATTTGCTCACTGTTCACTTTGGCCTGTGCATGGCCCTAACAGCTGGGTTAGTGCACATTCTCTTGGGGATCAGCCAGTGAACAGACTGGGGAAAAATCCAGGTTAAAAATAAAACTCGTCCCCCCATTTATTTTTTACCATAATTGGTACCCTCCTCTTGGTCTCCATGGTTACAGAAATACATACACTGGTACCTTTGTTACTGCCGTGTGAAGAAGGCTTAGGGAGAATGGAGAAGCCAGCAGAAGCCCTGCTCAAGCCAACACTGCTGCAGAAAGGGAAATCTCATCAAACTATGCTCTGAGATTTCACAAACCCCTCCTTTTACAGCAGGTCTGATTTAAGAATTCCTCAGCCCCCAGTCACTTCTGCAGTAGTGAATAAAAAAGCACCACTCTCTCTTAACATAGTTGCACTGGCCCAGCTGGAAGGGGACTGGGGCAGTGCAGGGATAGGAAGGTACGCCTCCAAGTGTGGAGAGAGAAGGGTTTTGTAAGCACACTCTCCTGCCAAAGGAAAAGTAATGTTACACTGAAGCCATTTTCCAGAATATAGATCCTGAAAATCAAGCTGACTGGAGCTGGAAGAGCTGACATTGAAAATGTAATAATTGAAAAGAAGGTGCTGTTTGTACTTCGGTGTAAAAGACTCCAAAGAACAGAATGGAAGATGACAATATGAGCTTATGATTACCTCTTCAGGAGCTGGTGAAAAGCAGGAGATTCTTCTTCACTGCCTAATTCATTCAAATGGAGTTAATTCATTTCTACTACCTTGACTGTTCTATTTGTCCCAAAAGCAAAGATTACAGTTTTACTCTTCTAATGCATGCCTGGAAATGGAAATTATCACTGCTGTGGAACAGTCTAGACTCAACTGCATCAACACAAAACACACTGTGCCCGCAGAATTTAACTCCCAGGTATTTGTATTTAAAAATCCAGAGTGGAATCAGGCATAATTAAAATGAAGGGCAAACTATATCATAAGCGGATCTGCTTGCACACTTCTCTCTGCATTTCCAAGTCCACAAAACAACTTCTCAGGCCGTGTACATTTACCAGACAACCAGCCAGCCTGTGTGGTCTTGAGCCATGATGGGGTCTTAGATCAAATGCTGGAGATTGAGCCTCTGTGAGTTCACAAATTATGCGGTGTCATGGTTTAGGGTCAGGGCGGCCCCTTAGACCAAACAGGCTGCTAACTTCAGAAAGCAGCAAATATCTTGCCAGAACACTTGCAGTCCGCATGTGAGAACTTCGGGTCGCTTTGCCCTACACCCATCCTTAGTCTTTGATCCTCTCACTCCTTCAAAAGGAGTGCAGGATATCCTTGTATACTTTCTGGTACACATTTCTGAAAGTATTGCTATGATGATAGTCACAAGCTGAATATTGTGAAATGCTGAATTCACCTTCCCTGAAGAATTTTAAAGAGAAATGTATTAAAGACAAAAGCACATCTGAGCAGTCAGGCTGCCTGTCCACATCAAGAAAGGCTGAGAAGCTGTAAGCAGCAAAGGTGTGCTGGAGACAGTTCAGTCCAATTCACTCGAGCCAGATGTTGAACTGTAGCCAGTTTTCAAACTGCTTATTACAACCTGCTTCCAGCAAGTCTTTCTCCCTGCTCTCCTGGGAACTGCATTGCCTATCCTCAGATGAGCAAGCCACCCCCCCCCACACCTGCACTGGCCAAGAGCTCAAATTCCCTGCCTACTATCCCATGGGAGGAGGAGGGGCAATTTCTGATGGCATCTTACTACTCATCCAGTCTTTCCCCTAAATGTCACTTGACAGGCATGCTTGGTATGAGAAGCCAGCACAGGCCCACACCTCATTCCAGAGCGAGCCTGTGGATTTGAAGTTAACAGAGACTGATGGTAAACTAAAGTTTTGCATGTGTTCTCCAAAGAACAAAGGATATTTCACTGCACAAGAGCCTGACAAAAACCCTGACTAAGACCCCGGACTAGCACCCACTATCAGCCAGCTTTCTATTCGTAAGAGCAGCGAGACAGCTCTGCAGGGAAGAATGCCAGGCACTGTTACATTTACTTCTCTTCAGGAGCCATATTTAGAGGAACACTTGGGATTTATCTTTTTCTTGGTGCTTGATGTTGCCACCTCTCACAATATGACACAATCCCTCTGCTAGTTCCAAAGACTGACTTGCCGTCTGTCAATGCCCTCTCTCTCCCCAGTGCCCTTTGCCTTCCTCCCCATCAGACCATTTGGTTCCTTCCATGTGTACAGCTCCAACCCCATCACTGGCCCTCCCTTCTGTAACAGCACTTGTCTTCTTTCCAGGCACAAAGTCCTAGCCCTTTCTTGCATCCTTTTCACCATTCTCAGTTACTAAATCTCGATGCAAAAAAGAAACTCAAGAGTGTTTACTGAATGCCAGTTCCTATGAATCTGTAACAAAATATGTAGTGTGTGGTGAAAGTAGAGAAAATTCATATAGAAAATCAGAGCGGGCAGTTATATTTGTTCTGGTCACCACTGAAATCGTGTAACAGCATTGTTGTACCAAAATCTTTGTCAGATTTTTCAAATATCATCAGTAATCCTTTTTCTATCAAATTCCTCTTAGAAATCTTTTTTTTTTTTTTTTTCCATCAACACAATGGCATTTTTTGATAGTATAATCTATATACGCTTTTAAAAATACCATATGTCACAGAATTATAATATATAAAGCACAAACAGCACATTAAATAGCACAAATTAAATGACAATCACCCCCTAAATGTCATAAATCCAATGCAAACCCATATTAATAGTGTAACTAACTTCAAGCATAAATATCTTCTGGATGTATAAATCAATTTTTAGTGACAGAAAATGGTCTGATAATGCACACTTGGGAAGTTTCATCCATGAGTATATAAGGAGTTGAAAATTAAGCTGGAAAAAGTATCTCCATGGTATCCAGGATCTGGTTCTGGATATAACTTCCCAAAATTGTATGAGAAAAAAAAATTACTTTGCTGCCATGACAACAGAACAGTGGAATATAAGTGACTGTTACTTGTCTCCCTTCACAAGATTGATCCCTAAAATGTTAAGGTCCTCAATAACATGGGTGGTTTTGTTTCCATGCGAGAAGTAAATGTGCTAGAAAAGCAACAAGGAGAAGCTCTTGAGTGAGCTCACCAAGCAGTTTAGGAATGACAGGTGTTTCTAGGAAAAGTGGAGGATTAAGGAGGAGAAGGAAGATAAGATCAAGAGGGAAGATACCATGATGCCAGAGAAACAGGGGAGGTTTGGTCTGACTAGCGAGACAGCGAACAAGGCCTTCACAATGAAGGCCTGTATCCTGGCAATGCCAAAGAGAACCTTATGAATAAATAGGGCAGCGTATACTGGATGAGTGTTACCTTGCCCTCATTCCCAAAGCCCATGTGGAGTCTCAGCAAAAGAGCAGTGGGAACCATGCATGTCTTCTCATAAGTTACTTTTCCTCTGTTCATCACTGTCAATTCTGACTCTCTTCAGATGCGTCCATAATGTTCTAACAATTACCAACGCTTGTCCTTTCCTCATGGATGTTGGGTAGTGCAACAAGAGACATGTATTTTTATTTCACTAGAGGCGTTCCTTCTTCCCAATAGTGTCCCGATGACACTGAACAATTGCTGTCCCTGCCTGCCGTGCCCACTGCGCAGATGATACAGTAACGGGGAGCCAGGCTCAGTTTCTCCTATAAAATCGATCTGTGCAGCCAGAGAGCTCCTCGCAGGGTGCCTCTTTACGCCCTTTCTTGGAAGCGGGTTAGCAAGGCAACCAGGCCGACGAGATCCTCAGCGCCCTCGACTCGGAAGAGATGTCTCATAGGCAGCTGCTCTTTCACGGACTCGTCTCAGTTCTTGGCCCCCGCACTCCCCCCCGCCCCGACCCCGCCCCCCGCCCCCCCGAAGGCCCAAACCCTGCCCGTCAACCCCCCCCTCGGGGGGCGGCCGGGCGGGGTCGGGGGGTAAGCGCCTCAGGAGTGGACAGAGATGGCATTTGCTGAGAGAC
>JAAGNO010001187.1:0-34131 GCA_033439905.1 Ceryle rudis
GGGCTTCGCTTCGGCCTCCGGGATTCTCGTCCCACGGCAGCTTCTCTCTTCCAGGAGAGGAGCGTGCGGCTGCGGAGGTGGTTCGAGCTGATGGTGGAGAACAAGGAGGAGCTGGCGAGGATCATAACGGCCGAGAACGTGAGTACGGCGGCAGGTGCCGGCTGCCGGTGACACGGGACCAGCCCTGCGCTGGCGTTCGGCCTCTTTGGAAGCGTGACACAGGGGTGCTCACATTGAAATAAAGTAAACCCGACAGCCGTCAAAACGCCTTGTCTGCATTTCACCACTGCATACTTTTTTATCACTTAAAAAAGTTGAGCCTAGGAGACACGCTGTGCGTTCCTATCGCTGTTAGGTCAGTGGATAACGTTTTGAACGTTTCTCTTTCTGGCACACGTATGATGTGTTATTTTGATGACAATAATAGCTAACAATCCAGCAGAAATCAGCCCCATGCTGTGCTTCATGGTGTGCAAAAGCCTATGTCAACCAAAACCATGGTCTCCATGGCAGGAATGTTTCTGTTTTGTAAGTTTCATGGACTCAGAAAAAATTGTACTACTATTAAATCAAGTCTCCAAGTTGGATTCACTCAGTGTGTGGTGGTTGGCATCGCAGAGCAGCCTGGGAGCTCACAGGCTGGTGTCCTTTTGGGTAATGCCATGCTGGAAGACACTTCAGCAGCTCCTCTGGGCTGTCCCAGCTGCTGATGGTCATTCAGTTCTCGGGATCAGAGCTGGAGGTAGTCCAAAGCAACACTCCCCAAAACAGCTGTCCCTGGCGTAAACCTGTAAGTGTTTTGCCATGATTTGCATCTTCAGGATAGTAACAGCAGCTCACTGCCGGGTTTGTAAATAAACACATGCTGCCGTTGCTATTCCAGCTCCTCCTCTTGGGCAGGGGTGAATCCAGACACAACCTGCACAATGTTGACTATACCAGGACAATATATCGAAGCTGCAGAACTGCTGCTGCAATCATATAATCCTCTCTGGAGATGGCAGTGTACATGATACAGAATTATAAAGTAATCTGAAAAGAACAGAAGCTCCAAAGTGATTAGAATTTGTTTTTATTGCTTCAGTCTGTCGCTTACAGTGTATCTTCAATCTGATTTAATCAAAGGGGAAGCCTCTGAAGGAAGCACAGGGAGAAATCCTGTATTCTGCCTCATTTTTGGAGTGGTTTGCGGAGGAAGCTCGCCGGGTTTATGGTGATGTCATTCCAGCGTCTGCGAAAGACAGAAGAATCCTGGTGCTGAAGCAGCCAGTAGGAGTGGCAGCCGTTATAACCCCAGTAAGCACAGCTCAGTTATTCAAAGCATGTGAAGGATTTTAGCTCAGCCCACAGCGCGGGGCTCTGGCTCCTCCAGCCCTGGCAAACACCCCTGTAAAGTTTCGTGTCTACCTTATACTCGCTTCTTCAGTGCTGCTTTGTAATGTTCTCTTAAGGACAAAGCACATCAAGTAGGTCTGTTTAGGTCATCATGTAATTACAGAAAACATCAGCTCTTTCTGCAAAAATGGGAGGCAAAATTTTCCCAAGTTTGAGTGTACTTTTCTCTCATGCCAGTGGAATTTCCCCAGCGCTATGATCACGCGGAAGGTTGGCGCAGCTCTGGCGGCTGGCTGTACGGTGGTAGTGAAACCTGCAGAGGACACACCTTTATCAGCACTGGCTCTTGGGGAGGTGAGTTTTTACACTAAGCTTTACCTCAGCAGTGGCTGAAGCTGTAAATAGGGCTCTGAAGATGACTCTGGCCAGCTTCATACATGAAGAAAGGGCAAACTGGCTGACGATCCAGAGGCTTAATTTTAGTAAGAGTCTTTGAAAGTTGCTTCTAATACGGACCAGAGCTTCAAAGAGGACCCAGCCATGTAGCTATGCAAACCATCGCCGTCTCTTTCCTTTGGTTACTGTGAATGACAGTCAGTTCAAACCAGAGCGAAGCCGCTCTCCTGACTGATCTGTTACTGATCTGTTACTATTAGCACTGTGCACGCTCAGCCTCCACTGACTTACCTCAGAACAATAAACATCAAGTGACTATTCCAAATGCACTGGTAATGCACATTCTGTGTTTCTTGTCTTGCAGCTTGCAAACCAGGCTGGAATTCCAGCGGGGGTGTATAATGTTGTTCCTTGTTCCAGAGAACAGACACCAGCTGTGGGGGAAGTTCTGTGCACTGATCCATTGGTGGCCAAAATATCTTTTACTGGCTCGACAGCAACAGGAAAGGTACATAGTGCACAGAATAGCCTTGGAGATTATTACCACAGTCATACTGGAAAGATAGGGGTAAAGGTTGTACTTCTATACAGTCTTCTTTTCTGACTACTGTACCTGGATTGTCTAAATAGTTGTGTGCTTCTCGAGATGCTGTCTGTTTACTATCAATACTTGGCAGAAAGATGGCTCTGTGCAACTTCTGGATAACTGCACTTCATTAAATTATAATGTGAACGATTCCGTACAAGCTGCTCCCGTTTCATGCTCTTGCTTCGTGTCATAGAGTGACAGCATAGTAATAAGAACACCAAAACTGAGTTCCCAAGGTACTATTCAGGAATGGCTTCTGAGGCGACAGAAAGTATTAGAGAAGTGAGGCCCTTGAATCTCTTCTGTCAGCCTTAGTCAGTAAGCAATCCTGTGACCATCTCTAATGAAATCAGTAAAACTGCAGAGTGTGGATAGATGAGAGAATTCTGTGGGATGGCTCTATGCAGAATGAGAAAAAAAGAGTCTGGTATAAAGGCAAATTTTAATCCTAAATTCTGTCAGATCTTAGAAAAAAATTTCTAAGAACAGTCAAGGCTTTGATTACCAAAAAAGAAAAGAACAAGCAAACAACACTGACAGTGCTAGTGTATAAAAGCCTGACCTGAACTGAACTTGATGGAAATCCTTCACTTCGTTATTTCTGGGCCAGAATTTAATCTCTGAAGATTTTAACGAAGGAAATCAGTCCTTGTTTTTGTCACAGGAGAAAACAAGTGGTCCAGCATTGTAGAGAAGGTGCAGATCAGTTGCTGCCAGAGTTAGTTCTTCAGTGCCTTCCATCTGTGGTTCCACAGTTCACAGCTGGTAGAGGTAGAGATTTCTTGTCTCCTCTGTCACCTACAGATACTGCTGAAACACGCAGCTGGCACCGTGAAGCGAGTTTCCATGGAGCTTGGAGGACATGCTCCTTTTATAGTGTTTGACAGCGCCGACGTGGACCGTGCTGTTGCAGGAGCCCTTGCTTCTAAGTACAGAAACTCGGGGCAGGTAAGAATAACCTTTTTGTACTTGTTTGTGGAAAGTGAAGAGCTGTACATACAGTTTAAGCTGTAAATAAGCTATTTGGTGTAAAAGGAAAGCATGGTAACGCTTCATGGTGAAGAGAAGGATGCTGGAGTCACACAGCCCTGGGCACTCCAGCCAGTTAGCAGCAAGTCTGAGTAATAATAGTGTGAACTGACACTATTTCACAACATATGTGGCAGTCAGTAATATCGCTGAGAAGGAAGATGTTCACCAAGGCCC
This sequence comes from Ceryle rudis, assembly GCA_033439905.1. Classification (NCBI taxonomy): domain Eukaryota; kingdom Metazoa; phylum Chordata; class Aves; order Coraciiformes; family Cerylidae; genus Ceryle; species Ceryle rudis. Next base: position 3,527 of record JAAGNO010001187.1, read on the forward strand.
TCTCACGAGAGCATGAGAAGTGATGAGGCATTTTGTCCTGTGCTTTGTCAGCATTACATCCATCGGAGAGCTAGAGCTGTGAAAAGACACCATCCTGCCCCTGGTCTCAGCATTATCGTTTATAACACGTGCCTCACTGTTTCTTAAAGTAATGGCTTCAAGGCTCTTGGTAAATGCTGTAAGACTCTGTGTTTGACAAGTCTTTGTGTTCTGAAAAGACCCAGTAGGAGTCAAGGGGGTTGAAATCTGGTAAGACACTTGATGGCTAGATTTTTCCATAATAACCAGTTTCTAAAAAGTGATAGATGGGATTCAAGTGACACTGCTTCAGATGTATTTTACTTAGAGTAAAAAAAAAATTAAGAGCGTCACTTTCCAGAAGAGTTCACTGAGCAGGACTGTGTAGAGACTGCTCCAGCCTTATGAGAGCATGAAGTTGACCAAGTCCAACTTTGGGGAAGCAGCAAGTTTTCAGTAGGACTGTGAAGTTATTTGGTTGGGAAAATGTTGCTTGAATAACACGAGAAGAAGACTGATCTTGGGAATAAAGAAAGGGAGCTATGAAACAGAGTGGAATGTGGACAGGGACCACTGAGTGATCAGACACAAACTGGCTAAGTTCTAACATAAAAGGCACCTCTGCTGCTGCAGGGAAGAATAAAGTAGATTTTACGTTTGGGGGACTGTAACAATCAGAATAGGACACAGAGCAAAGGGGTAGCACAAGTAAGTAGGCCACTGAAAGCACTTTAAAAACAAATTCCAGGAAGAAGGAAAACTCAAACTCAGTTAATGAAGTAGTTAGAAAGAAAGAGCCCGCACGACCAGGTGTGATTTGAGATTCTGCTGCTCAATCCTGCATTCTGCAGTCTAATTAGAAAGTATTTCTTGCAGTTTCTGGGCCTTCATTGATCCATTTATCAGAGTCAACAGAACTCGCAAAACCTTTTCCCAGGGTAACTGACTTAAATTTAGCAGTGTGGCACATTTCACACACGTGCTGACAGCTTGTTGAAGCTGTATTTCTGAAGTGAGGGAGGGATGATGAAAGAAATGGCAAAGCTGGGCAACAGCTTAGGCTGAGGGAGAAAGGCTGCAGGACAGATCACTGTAGTAACCTGAGAACTGTTGCATGAAGGCCAGAATGAATTCAGGGATATATTAAATACAAAATAAAGTACTGATTGTTTTTCCTTTTCACATTTGTTTCCAGACCTGTGTTTGCACAAACCGCTTCCTGGTGCAAAAGGGAATCCACGACAAATTTGTGGAAAAGTTTGCTGAAGCTATAGAGAGAGAACTGCACGTCGGAAGTGGATTTGATGCAAAAACTACCCAAGGGCCACTAATTAATGAAAAAGCAGTGGAGAAGGTACAAATAGAATATTTCACTTTTGACAGCTTAATTTCCTTTTTATGATTCATGAAGTAACTTCAGATTTATATTTCACTTTTTTACACTTGTTTCATCAGAACGTATTTGCAGCGTGGCTGGAAGTGTGTTCTGTCCAAGACCATGTATAACTCCAGGCAAACAGGCCAGTTAATGTATCATTCTCCTATTTCATTAAGGGAAAGAGAGATTCCTCCGTTAGGAGACACTGATTCCTCCTGGTTAGTACCTCGCTGTTCTCAAGAGCATTTCCTGAAGTGGGATACACTCTGGGAGTTGTGTGGTGATCCCACAGTTCTGCGGCGCTGTGAATGACAACTTATTTTGAACAACAGTGCCTCTCTTTGGCAAAAGCTGAGCAAAGTAATATAGCGAGGTTAAAAATACCAGCTCTGGCTGTTGTAATCACTTGAAACATGACCAGCATGGTTTAAATCTTCTGTTTTGGATGACCTGTGACTCCAGGAAATGTATTTGTTTTTAATTGTAGTAAGACACATCTTCTAGAATATTTGGCCCTTCCCGAGGTTAAAGATTATTAAATTATGTGGTCCACACTTTCTAAGATACCATGGCTTGGTTCTATGCCAGCTTGGTTTGAATCCCATCATAGTTGAATGCTGCCAGATTCTTTCTGCTTATAAAATAATAGAATATGAAAACATTCAGTTACTTGGGAGACAAAGGATGCAGTACTTTGATTGCTTTCCTTCATGCCTCACCTTTGTGCATCACAAAAGTGTAGCCTGGGGGTGTGTATCATATACATCTATATATACAAAGAAGCAAGCACTATATATAGTCACTTAACTGCCTTTCTGTGATGTCAAAGGGCAGCGTTCTAGGTGGAGACCGCTACTTTAGTTTCCTCATTATTTTGGCACCTTTGGATGAATTGTTACAGGGGGTGGACAGTGTTCTTGCCAGTACCATTGTGAGAGTTGTCTGTTTCTCTCTCGAATGACAGTCACGTGCTTCTGTTTTCATAGTACTTGGTCACCAGAATCAGGTGTCATTCTTTGTCTTGCCAAGACTTTCTCTCACGTTAGATGTAATCTTTTCGCTTCAGCAGAAAAGCTGAATATTTAATATCTGTGAGACTGGGGCCATACTCATAATTTATCTCTCTGAAATTACGTCGGACTGGGAGAAATAAAAATACAAGAGGCATTTTAAACAGTGTTGCAAATGGTCTTCTGCAAAGTAGAAACCTCTCTTCAAAATCATCTATTTAATACTTGAGAGTATTTCTTCAGTGGAAAATACACTATTGTTCATTCCTATATGCTGACTTGGAGATTTTTGTTTTGCATACTTCAGGTAGAGAGACACATTAATGATGCAGTTTCTCAAGGAGCATCTATTGTGACTGGAGGGAAGCGACACAGCTTGGGGAAGAATTTCTTTGAGCCAACATTACTTAGTAACGTTACAACAAAAATGCTTTGCACCCAAGAGGAGACATTTGGCCCTTTAGCACCAGTTATCAAGTAAGATTATTAATTTTCTAGATTAAAAAAACCACAATGAAAAATTATTTGATAACATTTGAATGACAGTTTGCCAGAAAATATTTCTGTATGATCACACAAGTCATAAGACTGGGTCACACATCTGAAAACTTACTTTGGATACGTGGTTCATTTGTTTCTCTCTCGACCCCATTTTAGCATCTCTGCATCATTTTCTCTTACATTGTATTGGCAATTAATCAAAGGTAGACAGCAGCCAAACCTTCATCTCCGTCACCGTTTGGGTGTGATGTAGGAGGCAGGACTTTGCAGGTCATCATGTTATTTGCTAGTCCTAAATGTTGCTGACAGAGGGTAATTTAGCGCTCTCTTTTCTCCTTAAAACCTTCTCTGCCTCTGTCCAGAGCATTGTCTGTGGTCGCAGCACAACACGCGGTTGAGAGTGCTCATGCAGCTGGGGAAGTTGCTGGGCTAGCTGCTGTGAAGGAAATATTAGGCACCAGTCATCTCGGGAGGATAGAGGCAATCTTGACTATGTAGCTGCAGTTGAAGAGAAGTGGTAGAAACTCTTCCCTTGTTTCAAAGTGAAAATGGAATTAGATGGCTAAAATACACTTCTGGAAGAAAACCCCTGAATCTTGCCTTTTTTATCCCTGCTAAGGCTGCTTGTTGTCAGTACGTCAGCAAGATGGTAGATAAACTCCAGGCTTCATTTGTATTTTTTTGCTTTATATTGACAGATTTGAGACTGAAGCAGAAGCTGTTGCCATAGCAAATGCAGCCAACGTGGGTTTAGCAGGTACACCTCTGTCAGATGAATGTCTTTCTGCGGGTTTATCAGCTTTCTTATTATGGGGGGATGATTTTTAATGCCAGTAAGTCTCTATTTTTTACCATCCTCTGCCATTGCTTTCTCTCATTTTAGTTTTCATTCCTGTATTTCTGTGTCTGCACTGCAGGTTATTTCTACTCTCAAGATCCAGCTCAGATCTGGAGAGTTGCGGAACAGCTGGAAGTTGGAATGGTCGGTGTTAATGAAGGCATAGTCTCCTCAGTGGAGAGTCCTTTTGGTGGGGTAAAACAGTCTGGCTTAGGGCGAGAAGGTTCAAAATACGGCATTGATGAATACTTAGAAATAAAATATGTCTGCTTTGGTGGTTTATAAGCACCTTCGAAAAGCACAATCCCAACAGCTTGGAAAAGAGTGCTTTAGTTTTAATAAGCTTCTCCAACCAGAAATATGTATGAGTGCAACTAAGCAACTCTTGTTCATGCGTAGAGATAGTTGCAGTATTCTGTGTTGCTTATACACTCGTTTTTTCAGCAATGTGATCACAATGTCCATCGGTTCTAGTAAGGAGTAGGGAAGAATGCACATTTATTATTCTTGGATTACCCCTGTGTAACTGAGAGGTCTTGCAAATAACAAAAGCAGATTGTAACCTCTGGCAGGGGGAAACTAGACCACCCTTTCCCTACTGCCTCTGATCTTTCCGTGTGCTTGGGGCTGGTGCTCTCCCTTTAGAATTTTGTGTAAATACATTTTCTAATGTGGTTATGTGACCTTTTAGAAGCAGGTGTGTCTTAATTTTGTTGTTGTTTTTGAGTTTTTTAATTGTGGGAAAATCTGCTGCTAGGCATCCAGGCAGGCGGGATGGCTCTTCCAGTAACGCTGCTGCCAGAGCTGCCACCCGCTCAACTTTGGGCTTCTCAGCAAAGAGCTGTAATTTGTGCCTAACATCTTGCACGCCTGGGATCAAATATGGCCCTTGTTTTATGCTTGTGAGACCCAGCAGTTCTGGGAACAGGACAGTGCAGGACAAGGAGTTGCTGGCTTAGGAAGCAGCAGAGGGAAGATGGGATGCTTACTAGCAGGAGTAACTTGCAGAATGGTAAGGGGACACTATAAGGGCTGTGTGAATGAAGCACAAGGGGTGACATGATAGTCTGAATTCCCTTCCGTGAGAAGAACGTGACTCTCCTCGGGTAGGAGTACAGACACCGATGTAAATGTTGCTCTGTGTCTAAAGGACCATTATTCACCTCCTCCAAAAATTGTTCCATTCCTCTGGGCTTTGTGCCTTGAATTGAATTTGTTGTTACACAGGTGAATGTCCGTTAGGGAGGAAGGTTTGAAAACCTTTGAACTCTGCTAACTTGTGACCTAATAGAAATTTAAATGGAAGTGATTAGAGGTGAGACTCCTACACATGACCTCACTATTCTGCCATCTTCAAAAGATGATTTAAAACTTCGTTAATATGAAATAAACAATGCTGTTTATACATCATTTTAATGGCAGTCAAAAGAAGCACTTCAAAAAATGTGCAATGTTAATTTGGCAAATGAGCACTGCAGAGGCTGAGGGGAGTAAGTTTTATTTCCTGTGTTGATTTAACTTACTTGGTGGGGCATTACCCATTATTTATTAAAAATAACCAAAAGAAGGGCACAGAGCCTCTTCTTCCTATACACTAATGAATGTACCCCCTGAAACGGGATCTTTTAAAATATTTTATCCAATCGGGCAAAGAGTTAGGAGGTGAAGACAAGACAGGGAGGGGGAAGCAAGCCAGAACTGAGTTTCATGGGTTTTTTAAAGCGCACATAAGGCAGCATTGACTGCTACATAGTATTTCTAAATATTGAATAAATATCTACACAAATTGTATTTGTGTAACACTTGAGACCAGGGGGGTCTGGAGCACATGATCTGCCCGCAGAGTGTGCATCGTGCCAATCGCAGGGCAGTTAAGGGACACCTGACTGCCCTTCCAGGAACCTGGAAATCCAGTGCATCAAAACCACACATTAAAGCTAGTGAGGACTTAACTGCTGTTACCAGTCACAGCACACGTGCTTGTTGTCAAGAACAAAGAAAGGATGGCCTATTTCTACACTAGTTGTGGGAAACTTTCTTACAGCCAACTGCAAAGCTTACACTGTTGAGCACACAGGCTGCCTGACCGGGGGGAATGCAGCACTGTGGAAGAGGAAGCTGTTTGCCAGCTGGGGTTTTTTGCCAGTACGTGTATTTTTCTTACTGGAAAGGGTAACTAGGTAGAAGAAGGTCCTAACTTGGTGCCTGGATACCACAACAGTGTGCTGCAGGCGCACTCGCAGGTAGTGCACACAGGTAGTGCACACAGGTAGAACACCTGCCACTGAAATTGCACAGACTTGGAATACATCTGCCTGTGAAATGTAGTAGAAGGTAAAAAAATCAAGTTCTCTCATCTACTGCTCTGTGGGGCAGTGCAGTCTTGAATGTGGGTGTACTTGGGGCAGTGCAGCTGGGGGATAAATTCTTTAACCCGCTGCTCTATTCATTGCGAAGTTACTGATCTGATGCACTGGTGCATTTAAAATCTTCATGTCTTTTCTGAGAACAGCACTGTTAAAATTAATGAGTAAATGTTTACTTTTTCTCCTGGCAAATAATACCTTTTTACTATGCCTGATAACAAGCACAAAGTGATAACTAAAGATAGGGTATGTAATAAACTTTAAAAGTACCTTTGTCTAGATTGGACTGCGGTTGGATTCCAGCATAGTATCCTTGTGTCTGTAAGGTCTACATCCGTTAAGCACAGAATAATTTCGAAGTTGTCTTCAGAGCAAAAGCTGTGATTCTTCAACAAAAGATATACTTGAATTCTCACGCCTCAGTTATGTTGATTACACTTGTGATAGTTTAGCAATTTCTGGATTTAAAACTGTGATGGAAAATGGTTTCAGTTAATAAATAACTTCTGTGAAAGCACTGGATTGTGTGGTTTATTACCTTATTCAGTGTTGAACTGACAAACTGACAACAGCCACGTTAAGTTCAGTCTCTTAAGATCTGTACAGAACTCTTTGTTCTGTCAGCTTCAGCACTGGAAAAAAAAAGAATACATTTCTTTGCATCCCCGTGTTCATGAGGTGTAACATTTTGGTCACCCCAATTACAGACCCTTGAACCCAGATCTAATAGATGAGACTACTCTGACACCAGTCATTTTGTACGCACGTCTTCTCTGCTGAATCAAACATTTCCCCACACGATAGAGACTCTGGATTAGAGTGCCTTTCCCTGCTTGCAGGATATATTGCTTGCATAGTTCTTTTCAAAATAAATTTTTGGAAGCATTTTTATTTCCATTTAGTTAATACACTTTTGAAGCCTCAGAAACTGTCTAATTTCCAACCTGACTTAGCCAGGGTCTTTTCCATTTTATTTTAAGTTACTGTTTAAACAGCTGTTGTTTGACCCCTGGTGCCTGTCCTCTCTGTGTAAACTCTTAAGAAACTACATTTACCTGATCGACTAAATATTAACACTTTTAGCTTAATTAGGCAGGAATTATGTTCAGCCACAGTGCACAAGCTTTTTTTGGCAACTCACTGGAGGCAGAGCTTGTCAACGGGCATGCTGAAAGGGCAGGTACCTTGGGCACTCAGAGTAAGTGAGGGAAGCTCTTGATGGTGGTAGCACTGATCCAATACCAGTGAAGATAGACAATGCCTGAGAACTATGTCAAGCCTGATCAATAGCTAGTACTTAATTTTCTTTACTGGAGCTGGCAGATTACACTTTGTCACCAAGATCAAGGAAACATTTAAGCAGGCTCATGTTCTGCAGCCTATCCCTTTGCCAGACACTGGTGTTTTTAGACACATTTTATGCTTTTATCATTGTCCTTTCATGATGAAAATAAACAGCAGTTTAAAATGTTTTGCACAGAATAATTTTTACTGGTCTAAATCAATCAGGCGGAGGTTGGACAATCCTGTAAGTAAAAGAAGCTCCATGCTTTGACTTGGCATTGGAGTAACTGTCTTGCTGTAACTGGCAGAGCTCTAAGTGTGACTAACAGGTCTGTCCTAACCCTGCTGCTTATGGAAGAAGGAGCCATAAACTGATGGTATGTGAGACCATACGGCTTAGGTACTGACCATACCCTGCTGCTTAGGAGAAGGTTTAAATAGAGAGTTCAGAAGCTCAAAGTTAATTTTTAGCACTTGTTTAACAAGTGTTTTCAACGTCAAAACTCTCTGCCTAGGACCTTCCGAGACATGCGGAGTGGGGGCTTATTCACTTCTATCAGCAAATGCCAAAGCTGCTTGGCACAACTGGCTGAAGTTGTCAGGGAATCCCTACCGAGCACCTCCTGCTGCATGGGCCTGAGCAGGCTGGTGTGGGCCTCTAAAGGGGAGCGAGGAGGTGAGGGCTGTTACCATACCTACAGCGCAGTAACAGTCGGGCAGACCCCTCCTCACTAACGGACACCACATCATCGGCTCATTCCGCAGCCAGTTATTCCTTTGCAGGGTCAAAGCAAGAGGACCCCCCTAGACGGTGGCACTGTGTATCCAAATGCACCTCAAGCTGCCTTTATGGTGCATGTTTTTTCCTTACAGAAAGACACTTGTATCTCGTAGTACCTTTTATTATAATGATTCAGCACAAACTTTACGCTCACCGATGCACAGAATTTTCTCTTCCTGTTCAGAAAGAGGCAGCGTAACCTACCCCCAGCTAACAGCAGGATCTGGCAGCGTAGTGCGCACCGGTATCTCCAATTACAAACACACTCAGGTATTGGATTTGCTACAGAACAAGCCATAGAACTTGAGAAATCACCACATTTAGCACGACAGCTGCTGACTATTTACAGGCAGCCAATTAAAACAAGGACAAGCACCACATGAAAAATCTTACTGTGAACTGCAGTATTTTATTTTTCATCTGCTCTCTGATGCACTCAGTTACGCTACGGCTCCAAACCCAAACAGATCCTGTTTTGCTTTTGTTAGTAGGAAGAGAAGGTGCCCTGCTCTGACGCTGGAGCACAGACATAGCTATGGCGTACAGCGTGTCTCCACGAGCCTGACCCGAGTGCTGAGTCCAGAACAGAATGCCGTGTCTAAAAGAGTACCTGACAAGTTCCTAGAAGGAAAGACAAAACTTTAATAGTAGTTACAGAAACGTAATTTCAGCTCAGAAATGGTTCCAGTTACAATACATTATCATTTGCAATAAATAACATTTTCTAGAAACAGATTCCTAATACAAATTCTTTAGTAGCTCACCCACCCCCAGGGAGAAGCGCTCCCATACGAACTGCTCATCTGCAGCTCAACTACACAAGATTTGTAGCTGTTGCAAAATTAAAAATGATTTACCTTTTCTCCCTCCTTTGTTGTATTTATTTCTAAGCTTTAAGGTTTCCTCCCTTGCCTTGGAGAGTTCAGGACCTAAGAGGTATGTGGAATGGGTTCTTTGCTGCAGAATTACAGGATAAGCGTTCTCGTTAGGGATCAATGATAAGCAATAGTAATCTTAAGGAACTCTAATTCACCTCTATGCCATTTCCCTTCCTCTAGAGGAGTGTTTACTTCTCTCAAACCTCACAAAAATGGCTCAGAAGACTAAAGTAGCTATCATTTTATTACCACCATCCCAAAGCTCTAGCTGACTACAGTCCATTATCGCTATACTGAGGGGCTAAACTAGTTTCAGTCGAGGCTTAAAACGGGAATAGGAAATTTGCCAGAGAGCCTGATTATTTCAGGAGCATCAGAACTGTCTGAGGAAAGTTTCACTTCAGCATAGAGACATGCGCTCATCGCTCTCAGTTAAGTTCACACACTGTTCTTTGTATGTGTGCACACCTCTGTTTGCCCACAAGAGACCGAGAAAGAACAGGAAAATTATCATCGTCTAAGCAAACACAGCGGACAGCACAAACCAGATACTTGACCAGCGCCTGTATCCACTGCACAGGACAGAGGGAGACTGCTAAGACTGTTTACCTAAAAGGATGCAGTTAGAAATGTACTCTTGAACAAGCAACAAGAACAACCTTTTTTTCCCCCCATCCCAAATAAACGATCCTCTGCAATTAGACCATTCACATTTTGCTTCAATTTCTCAGCCATCTCCTCAGTTAATAGGAAAGGCTGAACCATAGGCCAGAGAACGCGGACGTGCATCTCAGCAGGTTTGCCAAGGGAAGTTTTGTTTTATTGCAGTAACATTTTGGTTAAGAAAATGAAAACCACAAGCCGATGACCTGTTCACAGCAGGGCAGCTGTGTGCTGCCTATACACGTGAGTACTGAACCTGTTTAATGCCTCGGGCAGTAACAGTAAGGAAGTTTTTTACTGAATGAAAATCTAGTGCTTACATCAGGGCTGTGAGGCAGTGCAGTATCAGCACGCTGTCTGCCTTCAGAGAGAGGCAGGATCTTAGCAGTGCTAAACTGAATTTATTCTTTCTTTTCAGTGGACTCTGAGCCATACCTGACAAGCTCTATCTGGTCTTCCCTGCTTTTCAGTGCAGATAAGACTCTTGGGAACATCCCCACCCCTACTTCACAGAGAAATTGCCAGCCCTCTTTCTGTATATGAAGGAAAATGGTGTGTGGAAGTAAACGCGAGGACTGAGAACCTGCTGCAAACGCATCAAAATCCGAACCAGAAGGCTCGCATCAGAATTCTACCACTGTGTTTGCACCCTAGCAGCTGGTTTTCCAACCCTTTCATTCCAGACGTGACCTGACATTCTGCAAGAAAGCAGCAATTCTTGAAATAAAAAGTATACTGAATCAAGATACAAGGCTTGCTATGGTCTCTGCTACATTCCTGTCAAAATCACACGCGGCCAAGTGACACAAACATGCACCAGAAATTCACAGAGCCAGAAATGATTATTTTCAGCTTCTGTGCAAGTTTCATATTAAAAGCAAGTCTGATCTTATGCAAGATGAATGGACAAGTGGCAATGGTCACAGACTGGAACACAGGAAGTTCCACCTCAACATGAGGAGAAAATTCTTTGCTGTGAGGATGACAGAGAGCAACAGGCTGCCCAGAGAGGTTGTGGAGTCTCCTCCTCTGGAGACTTTCCAACCCCACCTGGATCTGTTGCTGTGTGGGCTGCCCTGGGTGACCCTGCTCTGGCAGGGGGGTTGGACTCTGTGATCTCCAGAGGTCCCTCCCAACCCCCACCATTCTATGATTCTGTAACTTCTCCTTCCACAGAGGGGGAAGGATCAAACTGGTAGCATTAGAAACAGCTCAAAAATTTAAACTATATTCTACTTTGAAAACATCTTGAGAATACAATCTAGGAAGCAACTGCCACTTGCTAGGGCCTTATGCAATAAGAAATTGGTCTAACATTTCCTGTTTGAGTGACAAATACATCACCAAATCACACACACGTTCTCATGGCATACGAGCGTCCCACTGATCAAAGATCTGAGCTCACAGCCTTTGTAGGGGAGGGGGAAAAGCCCTGGGAATTCTGCAGCACTGAGGAAAGCAGCTTTACAATTCCTGTAGTTGTTTTACTAGAGAATCAGTCTTTAGTTGACATTTAATAACAATAATAATAAAAAAAAGAGTCTGAATTTTAATTCCTTGAAAGAACATCCTCCTAGGCTTCAGCACCAGCTTGAAAAACATCAGATAAACCCCAAATACACAAGTGACTGACTTCACAGAACTGAAGGATGCTGACTGCACTGACTCCTCCGGCAAGAGAAGTTTGTAGACAAAGGCTCACTGCATACAGTATTTAGCAGAAGCATTAATGGCAGCATGGCCAAGACAAACTCGTAGTTGCTTATGTAGCTTGTTTTGTTTCGGTTTTTTAAATCATGTTTTCAAGAGCATAATTCCTTCTAGAACATTCTGGCAATTTCTGCAGAATGGATTAAGCCAAACATTTTTGGAGAGGAAAAAGTATTAGTATTTTGAGTGGGCCTTAACTGTCTTCAGGACTGCTTTAAAGTGAGCATTGCATTAGTACGTTAACACATCTGGAGCAGAACTTTAAAGACATCAAAAGCTGATCTTGCTTTTATTGGCCAAGTTATTTAAAATATATATGTACACACACAGGCTCAAGAGAGGGGAGGGGGAGATAAAGTAGATTTGTTTCAATAAACAGCCTAAAACCCCCATACACAGAGTTAAAACTTTGCTTCTGGAGGAAACGGGTCATACCATTCGCACTGCATCTTGCTGGAGGGTACGGGAAGAACAAGGGAAACACCTGCATTAGCCCTTCTTAGCTCTTCACAGCCTCTCCCACCGCCTTGACTCCTGCGGCCGCCCCCAGAGAAATGCTGGGCTGGGCACAGGATAAATGCTCCTCTGTGCAGCATCAGTGGCCTTAGGGATTGTCGCTGGCTGCGTACGAGAATCAGTGGCATGAAACCAGTTATGACCCTGCCATGTTGCTGCGACTTTTGGCTACTGACTCCTTCCAGCCTAGACAGTTCTTCCAGCTTTAACCCAACTCCATCAACAAGGGAAGCACAGAAGCCAGTGTTCTCCCCAGTTTCTCTGCTTTGCTGAATGTCTACGAAAGGACAGAGAAAAACACAAAATTCCCCACCAAACTATTCCTCATGATGGAGGTGGGCTATGTCCCCCCTCCCTGGCCCTTCTCGTCTGCTCCCCTTGATCTCTATACTACTCCACCCTTCTCTGCTCATGGATTCTCCACCACCAGATTAGAACAAAACAAAACTTAAAAAAAGAAATAATAATATATATATCTTCTTGTTAAAAATACTCCCAGGGGAACATCTGCTTCATCAGAACACATAATTCCTCCGGCTCAGCCCAAGACTTCAGCATGTCAGTGAAGGACCCCCAGGAAAGGCTGACATTGTGGCCAGACAGTCCCACCAACACAGATACCCCCACAGGTGAGGCTTATGTATGAGACAGGTCTCCAGTCTGGGACTGTTAGAACAGTACTGGGGGCACAGCTCTGAAGCCTAAATAAGCACACTGTAAAGAAACGATCCGGACTGCCAACGAGAACATCAGAACTCCAACACACCCACCCTTCCCAAACTCCTCCGGGATGTCTTTAGGCCAACACATGTAGCACTGAATAGCCACAGAGGAAAATGTAAAACATCCTGATGTTCGAGCTAAAACCTTCCTTGGCACCAACTCCCCTGACAGTGAGGGCAGGTGTTGAACCTCCTGCTCCACACAGGGTATTTTGCCCCAGGCATTTCACCACACAAATGCCTGGCACGCTCCTTAACTGAGCACTGAGGCTGATGGATGAAAACTTTTCTCAGCTGAAGGGTCACCCTTAAGAAGTCCAGAGCTCCTTACAAGTGTTCTCTAAGCAAACGGTAATTTGGGATCTCAAAATGCTTCTGAAGGCACATCTCAGAGTCCTTCCTGCCCTTCTGCTGCTGCTCCCCGGCTGGATGTGACAAACTCCAGAGCACCAAAGCACCTTCACCATTACAGAAGCAATGTAAGGCTGGACTTGCTGGCAGGCACCTGTGCTTGCTGTGTAAACACAGGGAACACTGCATCCTACAGGACACACACAGCACACGACTTTACAGCTGATTAAGTGCAACTGCTAATTGTAAACTTCCTTTGGAAACAAAGACGTTTCCATTTGATGAGCACTACCCTAGAAAAGGAAGTCACAACGCCCAGCCAGAGATAAATACAATGCACTAAAAACACTCTTTGTGTTCCCAACCTAAACTGAAAATGAAGATGGAGCCTGTGGTCACACACTGCTCTCTAGAGCCGTTAGGGAATTTATCTACAGTGGCTTTCGCTGGTTTAGGTCAGCATCAAAATCACACTGCTTCTCCAGGAGGGAGACAGGAGCACAGGACACCAATCTGTTTGCATCTCAGTTACCATAGTTTGTAGCAGTGAGGCCTACTGAAGCTCAGACAAACATTCAGCATGGAACACGTGAGGAATAAGGTGCTTTTCTTTGTTCCTGTAACAGTGACAAGAGGAGCTAGATGACCATCCTTCCTCCTTCCTTCCCCTAACTGTGCTAGAAATTTACCCTTTCATCTGCAATTAGTTGATATTTTAGGAAGCATTCAGTTCTGGAAAAACAGAGTTGGGCCAATGTGTTTCAGATGTGCTGGACCAGCCTGTCCTGTGCTTTTGCCCTCATTCAGTTATCTGTCTTTGGAGCTGTAGTTGAAGGAAACTCCATTTCTGATGGATCCATTTGTGAGGGTTTTAGGATTCTCTCTTTCAACCTTCTCCCTGCTGAAGATAGTGTCCTGGTCACTGTCAAACTCTGACTCGGAGACCATCAGACTGGAGTTGTGTTCTGTACTTCGGTGTTTTATACCTGACAATAAAAAAGCAAAACAAACTTATTAGCAAAGTTTCACTTTTTAGTAACAACTAACCATCCTCTCCTCTGCTGTGATATGAAAGACAAGTGACAACACTCTCTGCAGTCCAGCACAACAGTGTGCACCACTGCCACCACCAGTATAAAAACTGGCCTAGGAGGTCTATCTTATACCGTTGGACAGATACTGTTCTGACCTCACTGCAGGCCCATGACTTTATGGCTCTGAAATGTGAATGTAGACATTTACATTTTAAACGATCAGATGATCGTGGTGCACAGCTAATACACTTTTAATAGCTTGAATCTGGCAATTGGTCTGGTCACTCAACTGTCTGATTAACACGAGTGGCAATGAAAGGTGACTCTTTCTACAGGATTGTTACATCCCTCTTTTTCTAGGACAGCAATTTCTCAGGATGATTCTATTTCCATGGATTCCAGCATTTCGCCTGCTAAAAACTGAAACTGAGGTAGATTAAAATATACGAGCACACAGGGCAGCAGCAGAAGTGTACTGATGTTAACAGCACTGACAGGCCGGGGGGAACTGCTGTCCCTAATAGAAACAGCTCCAATGAAAGTGTGTGCAGGGGAGGAGGGGGTTACATGGAGAAAGTCTGTGGGACAATCAGATGTTCTGAAGTGAGATTCATGAATAAGCTCAGAGCAGTGGCTCAGCTAAAGGCCTCAAGGAAGAAATGAAGTGATTCTCCCCCAACTAATTCATTGTCTGTGCCTGCCTCTGCTGTTCCCAGACTTGTAGGCCAGCTTCTGGGCTCCTCCCGACTGCAGGTGTCAACTCAAATACATTGACTGTAAATTGGTGGGTGAATTCCCAGCTGAAACAGAGCACTTACCATATTTGGGTCGTAGCTCCATTCTCTCCTGCTCATCTATGTTATCTAGAATAGTATATTTTGTTTTCTTTCTTATCTTTGTCCTCTTTCTGCTAAAAAGAAAGTTACCACAAAGACACTTAGTTCTCACATATGCACATAAATCTGCTCCCTTTTCATACACAAACTACAGAACCCAGTATACAGAACCTTACTGGACTTCCTCACCTCCACCAAAGTGAAGAGTTGTTTCACTTTATACCTGTATAAAGCATCTGTACAATCTGGACCAGATGAAGAAAGCAAGAAAGATTGACTTGCTTTCCTAGGCCACAGGGGTTCAGTTTGTTCAATTTCAACATAGTAACAAGACACATCCTTCCCCAGCATCTACTTCCAAAATGCTTCCAACATCATCACCTCTATATTTTCAGCTATTTGCAGCAGTTAATCATCTGTTCATTAATACGGAAGGAAATGTCCTGGAGCTAGAGGAAGAGACACAGAACTGTTCACTGGATTGGATTGAGAGAGAATGAACAAAGGGTTTCAAGGCCATTCAGGCATGAAACCAAGGAGGAACCTCCTAGAAGCTGCTGTCACATCTCGGGCATCTTTCTGGCCCTCTTCCTTGTAACTTTGGAGAAGGGGAGGTAGGGGGGTGGATGAGACATGCCCTTTGGCAAGGCAAGGTTTGACTCTGGCAGTGTCCGGAGAAGCATTCCCACCCAGATTGCTCAGTTCACGGTGGAGAAGCCACTGACAGCTCAGCCAACATGACAGCAACAGTCAGTCACCCGGCCTCCCCTCTACAGTCTTTTATAAAAATAGCAGTTCATTTGGCAACTCAACAAAGCCTTTAAAACCTCCAAACTCCAGCCAAGTCTTGGGCCACAGTGTGTCTTTTTCCGGAAGGCAAAGGGCACCTCTTGCCATTCTGGTCTGGGCAGTGTTTCCCTCCTCACTGTCACACGTCTATATCAACCAGCTCTCGCTCTCTGGCACAAGCCACGTGAGGACAAAGGGCAGAAGCAGCTGAACTCCACGACCAATCCCTTTCTCATCAAATGCACACAAGCCCGTGCACCCCACAGTACTGGGGCTGGAGTGGGACACGCTTCCATTTAAACCCTGCTACTAACAGCACCGTTCCTTCAACCGTACGAAGGGAACCGGTACCAGCTCCCAGGCTCCAAACAGCATCCTTTACATACTGCAGACACCCTAGAAAAAGATGAAAATTCAGAAGGATTTTGACGACGTTTCGTTTTTGCCAACCCCTTGTTCACAAGCTGTCTATTTGCTGGGCTTCTTGAGCAGCGGCAGAACACTTGTTCTAGTGACAGAACTTGGAGGGGCTTGTCACTTGAAAAAGAATTTCTTGCCAACTCATGGGGAAAGCCTGGAGGGGGTGCAGAGAGGGGAGTGAAAAACAATAGCAGGCCAAAATGTCTTGGGAAAGAGGAAGCAAGAAGTTTGTGTGACTGAGATCACTGGAGTACCCCTTGCCTGTCAGCCAGGTGCAGCCCAGACATCCACCCTTCCCATCCAAGGGGAACATGAGGCTGGCAGCAGCTCCCCTTCCATGGCCTAGAACACTTCTGACCTTCAGGGTGTACCTCTGTTCTCAGCAGGGAGTGCCTGGAGGACTCAGGGGGGGCCATGAAGATCTGCAATATATTCTCAGCAGTTTAACATAAATTCTCTTGTAACATGAAGAGTACTTCCAAAATTGGGTTTTTAGTCTTGGAAATGCAGAAGTGCACGGAGCCACAAATGGATACTCCTTTTTTCAACAGAAACATGTCTATATAGAAACAGCTACAGGAAGCTCCTCTTGTGTCTGAAGAGTCCCGTGGTTTAGTGCTAAGGACTGGACTGTCAAAATGTGGCAGTTGTGTGTGGTTTTGGCATACACCCCAGCAAAAAGAAACGCAAATCATGTACCTTTTGCAGCAGCAGATGCAGAACCAGGCAAGCCCTACCATCACCACAACCAAACTAAAACCAGATACAGTCACATAGAGGATACTCCACTCTGGAAAAAAGAAACACAACAGTGCTTTTTAAAGTGGTATGAATTGGTAATTTCTAATACAACTCTATTAAAATAAGCAATCCTGAGGAATGGGGAGTGGCAACAGAACTTAGGAAAAATTAGCACCTTCATGTTCTCAGAGGAATCCCTAAAGATCCTTAAGATTCCAGATTGAGAGCGCGTGTTTCAAACTGTCTTCCTCTCCAATACCTTCTACCATCCCATACCAAATCTGTGTGGGAACTGAAAGCCAAGAGGGCAAAGTCCCCACTCAGTTGTCATTCTCTGAGATAAAGATGGTTATACTCTGGGCCTGGCATTTCAGTTGTGCTTTAAAAGAGCAGCTGGTTAGAGACTGATCCTTCTACGCATGCACTTACATTTGTAATTCCAGGAAAACACAAGAAGGATACAGAGAGATCTGTAATAATGCAAACTCCAACCTCTGGGAGGAACAACCCCATGCACACGTTAGATTAGGGGTTGGACCTGCTGGAAAGCAGCTCCATGGAGAGGGACCATGGAGTCCTGGTGGACAATAAGTTATCCCTGGGACAGTGATGGGCCCTTGTGGCCAGGAAGGCCAATGGTGTCCTGGGGTGCATAAAGAGTGTGTCCAGCAGGTCAAGGGAGGTTCTCCTCCCCCTCTACTCTGCCCTCGTGAGACCCCATCTGGAGTACTGTGTCCAGTTCTGGGCTCCCCAGTTCAAGAGGGACAGGGAAAAACTAGAGAGAGTCCAACAGACTTCCTTTATGAGGAAAGGCTGAGAGTGGATGGGTGTCAAGTAGAATGGGCCAGGCTCTTGTCAGTGGTGCCCTGGGATAGGATGAGGGGCAATGGGCACAAACTGCAAGAGGAAGTTCCACCTCAACAGGAAGAAAAACTTCTTCACAGTGAGGGTGACAGAGCCTGGAATGGGCTGCCCAGGGAGGTTGTGGAGTCTCCTCCTCTGGAGACTTTCCAACCCCACCTGGATCTGTTGCTGTGTGGGCTGCCCTGGGTGACCCTGCTCTGGCAGGGGGGTTGGACTCGATGATCTCCAGAGGTCCCATCCAGCCCCTACCGTTCGGTGAGTCCATGTGTATACTCACTATTTCAGTGTTACTACTACGTCATGGAACACATAGTTCCATAGGGCAGGGCTACTGGAGGTCTGAACCTCAGACTTAAAACCTTACTGACCCATTTTGGTTGATCAATTAATCTCCACTCACTATACAGACACCTAGCCCATGGTTCCTTAATGGCTTGTAGTAGGTTCCTCACAAACTTCCACAGATTTACTTGAAGACTAGGGCATTGCTCACCAAATGTCTCTAAGCCTGCACAGTCTGAAGAGCTGAGCTTTATTTCAACTTAGGCAGAAGAACAATTTAACTAAATTAAAGCTACTGAATATTTGAGATGGAGAGGCAGCTGGTAAGTTAGGAATGCCACAGAATACAGACATGATTAAGCTGGTGAAACTAAATTGCATTTCCCAGGTGCAATAGGAAAAATGAAAGACACAAGGAAATTAATCATGCTAAAGAGCTGAGATTTTAAAGGTGTCCGTATTGGTTAGCCTAGAACACTGGTGTTTTCTTTCCTAGGGTCAGATGATATGTCTGGCACATAAGCACCAACCACCCACTCAGAGAATCAGAGGTGTTTTTCAGCTTTGCAACATTCTGATGAATACTACTCAAAAGCTTTGCAATGCCCACGCTATTCAACAGCTCTTCCAAACGGCCCCAAATTGTTGCAAGATCTCTCTCATGTGGCAAGGTTTTGATACTTTTTTCCTCAGTGATACTTTTAAAAATGTGAAGTTTTCAAGTATTTTAAAGATAGGCTACTACTGTTCAGAAATTATCACTTCCATAGAAAGATTGCTGGGCTGGAAAACAAAGCCACAGCTTTAGTCTTGCCTCAGCATCTACCTCCTAAGCACTCCCCATTCTGCCAGCAAAGAATCAACAGTCTCACATGATGACCAGTTACCCTTGCAATACATCCCTCAACACTCAAACTTACCACAATTACTCTCTCCATCATTAAGATAACGGTGAATCAGATTTTCCATCCACAGCTGGTAGCAAATGCAGCGCTTTGTTATGGGGTCACAGTGTCCGTGTCCAGAGCATTTTAGGAGACAGGCTAAGAACAAAACCAAAGGGAAGGTCAGCTGTGGAAATGGACTTGCCATGCACCCTCTTACTCTTAGGCTAGGTTGGTGGTAAGGAATCTAGTTCATAACATTCCTACAGTTTTTAAATCTCCCTTTCCTTTACATGTTAAATATAGTTACGGTTCAGCAGACTGCTGGCTGTGAAGAGAAAAAGAAGCATACAACACTGAAATTAATATTCAAGTCAATAACTTCATGAGATATTTGTAAGAATTGCTGAAGTACCTGGGAACTGAGGAGTGTCAGCGCTCTCGGGTACCAGGGGACAAGCAGCATACCAATAAGCTAGAGTATTCCAGTATTTCAAAACTGAATGACAGCATCTGAGGCCAGAACATTCACATACCTCATAAGCTTCTGGTAGTACCTCTTGCTAGATCAATGAGTCATATCGGACTAGAAAAAAAGTTATTCCCCCTTAAAACTTAAGAGTAGTAGTTTTGTTATTTCAAGAAAAACATTAGTGCACCTTTTCAAGTGACATCTATGCATTTTGGTAATCCAAGTACAACAGACAACAGTCCTTTCAACAGGTGAAGACAGACAGAATTTACTGTGGAATCAACTGTTTTATTGCCAGAACTCGCTCACTTTGCTTGCATCTGCATCTTTATCTCCTGATTTTAAATTATGGAGAAGTGCTATCTGTAATATCTGAGCATCATTAAGAGTTCACATTACTACTGAAGTTTAAGATAGGCTCAGAAGTTCAAGCACCTTTTTTTGGGGAATAAAAAAGTTCATTATAAGAAGCCTCAGCAGCCTGTCTACATTGCAAATATCAGAAGCCAAGGTCCTAGCACAGTCATCACCTGATTTTGCCCAGTACAGACAAAATCATGGTACATGACAAGCCTGTTGCTGAACACTAAATGCCTTGAAGGCATCAGAGATATGAAACATTCTATATTAGAGCTATATTAAGTTTTGCCCATCTTCCAGCAGAAGATGGTATGAGTGGGGTGTCTTTATCCTCATCCCCCAGGCCTTCCCGATGCGGAGCAGATTAAGATGGGCTTTTGCCTGCTGTTACAGATGATGACTTTTAAAACAACACATGTAACTGGCACCAGCCTGCCACAAATAAATAAGCATTTTAAATACTGTCTTCAACATCATCTTTTGGGATGCTCAAGCCTTTCAGGTGCTGCTTCCAGGTCCTGTGCTAGCCAAATGCCTGCAAAGTTCTGAGATGAACAAGCATGATCCGAAACATACCAGCCGTGTCAACCCGCAGGACTTTAAAAAGCAGAAAGTCAGCCTTCTCTTTCAAAAGCTGCACATGCAGAGTTCGTGAGACATCTGATGCCTTGATCACCTTGGAAGGATGCCCATTCTGCACGTAGAAGACAACCGCAGTGCTGCAGAAAGAACGGCTAAGGTCATAAGTGCTGTCAGAACCACTTCTGCCAGTTTACAGCCGTTGGTTTTGTATCCTTGTGGAAAGCAAATGTCACTGCTGATAAAAATTAGGGAACTCTGTCCATGGATCAGTCAACTCCATCTAGATGCAATGGATTCCACTGTGAGTTGGGAGCACCAGCAGTTTGTGGCTTCTCAGTTTCACATAAGAGAAGTGAGGACAATAGTAAATGTAATTCCCTCCTTGGCCTTCCTAACTCCTGCTTTAAGGGAAGTATGTAGACATTTCTTTCCCCACTCTCATCTAGAACCTGTCACAAAGCACTCTGAAGCAGTTTGAGTAACTTTTGGTTTTGGAAACTGAATTTAAGAGGAAAAGCTCAGAAGCAAGGGAGCGAGAGAACTTCATGTGGGAGTCCTCTCCCCTGCCCTGCTTTTTGAGTTGGCTGGTGTTGATATAATCCTGTATCAGACACTTTGGGGAACATCTTTATGTTAAAAGCAGTAACTGGAAGCTGTGATTAAAAATATCATGGCTATAAATGCCAGATTTTCCAAACTGTTTTTAAATTTTAAGCAGTTCCCAGAGAGCTAAATAGGTTTTCAATTATCAAGTAGTTAGCAAGAAGTAAAGATTAACTCAGGTCAACGGGTTCTAGCAATCATGTGGAGGGGTTTCTCTGGGTACACACAGCCACCTCTACCCCTTCACAGCAAGTACTGTGGTTATTTTCACTTCAGAGTAAGATACCACACTTAGGAGTATCCACTGTGTAGTTTTCTCTGTGGGAAAAAAAAAAAAAAAAGGCATTTTCATCCCCAGTTACCTGTGAAAACATTTATAAAATACTTGAGATTTTAAAAACTTAGAGAGAAAGCAGACAAAAAAGGGGGAATATAACAGGTTAGATCAGATACAGCTGGAACCTTATTTTCAAATACAATATTTCCTTCGCTGTGAGAATGTCTGTCTCACTCCGTCTAGCATTTGGGAAAAATAACAGCACTGTATGGAACAAAGGCACTGAAATATCTGCGTGTGCTTTCTTTAAATGAATAAATAAATGAACTGTACAGAGAATTTTAGTAATTTCTTTTTTAAAACAAAACAGTTCTGAGCCTCCAGAGATCTTACTTCACCAGTTTTCTACCACAGCAGAAGAAATTCACTTTTTAAACTCTATGCTGCTGAGAGCTACATTTTTTTTTGTCGTCCTAGAAATTATTATTTTGCAACTAATTATGAGCTGTGAAAGAGTCAATGAAAATCAAATCTTCCTGGCACAGCATGGTATCTTTGTACCTTATATCCGAGTACGCCTGTATCTTCTGAACTTTGATATCCGAATCCAAAACGTTCAGCAATACAGCCAGCTGCCTCACCAGGGTGTCCTTCTGCTGTTCACTCAGCTGTCCCACTCCAACTTGCAGAATCAGCTCCACCAGACCGCTCCTTTTGGGATCTGACAGGAGAACATGCTATTCTTTCAGAGCCTGTCAAATATTTCAGTACCAACTGAAGACAACACACAGTACTCAAAAAAGTATTTATTAAAACTGTATTTTCCTACCTAAGAACCATATCCCTTGCAACACAGACCTCCTCAAAAATTATGTAGCCTACATCTTCACATTCTCTCTGAAATAAACTCTTGAGTCCTAAGACAGGAACCCAGCTTATCAGTTCAAAGAAAGCACTTCAGTGGTTACTTCAACATTACTGCATTTCTGTGCGGAATAGCAACTTCTCTTCCCCTAAATTCTGCCATCTTAAGGTCAGAGGTAAGCACTAAGTGATTCTAATTCTTAAGTTCCCTGCTAGTTATCTACCAGCCAGGAAGAGGGAGGCAAAGACGGAATCATCGGTAGCATGCGAGACTGTGTGAGTCTAAATGAGGATGGTCAGTTTGAGAAGTACCAAATATGTTCACCAGCACAACCCGGGGATTCTGTTAAATAATACCTGGTCTTCTAGACTATCTTGCAAACAAAACAAGCTTCACAGAAAACCAGTTAGAATCCTGAGCCAATTACTGTGAATACATTTAATTATAGCGAGGAACAGAAATAAGATCGTTGCCCAGAAACCAGACAAACAAGAAATCTCTGACAAACCCAAGGTTTCAGACTCATTTCCTGAGACCTCAGCTTATGCTCCCATCACATAGCCATCTATCCTGCATTTGAAACCAAGTCTATATACAAGTAATATTAAGCCATGAAAAGATAATTAAAAAAACCCCAACAACCTGAAATTCTTTGAGGTTTGTTTATGTCCTTCAGGATGAAAGGAGGAAAACAAGCATAAAGACACACTTTGAACCATCCAACACACCACTGCAGCATTTGTACCTAAACTTAATGCTCAGCTCCCATCTCTTTTCCATTGACCCAACCAGATTAACAACAGAAAAAAGGAAACAAAAACCTGCAATGAATTAAAAGCAACAACCCCCTAATGAATATATTAACCAGGAAGTATGATTTTTATTTATTCATGCTTCCAGTAAGGCAATGGTGTAATTGGTAGTTAAGAATCCTGACATGCCATCTTCTAATGCACTCAAGCCTACCGAGAGAACATAAGACGGAGGAAGAGAGAAACCTGTTTGCTTTGTGTTTTAACAAGAGAGAATCTTGTCACCACTGAAATAAAGAAGTGAAAAGGAGAGCAAAGATGAGGTATTCACAACGTATCGATGACCTTGTAATTGTCATACCAGGCCGCACTTCAACAGTTGCTGAATCAACATCCGAGTCTCCTTTAGCATCAGTCACTTTCAAATGAAAGGTGTAGGTTCCTTCCACCAGATTAGTGAGCTGCAGTACTGCCTCATGGTCCGAGCCGTGGATCACATCCTACAAAAGAAGTACTGGGATGATTAGACTCTCAGGGAAAGTTATGGGTGTGACTATCAAGTCAGGTGTCTGGTATGGCAATGCGAGTTCTTGCTTTGGCTTTTGGGACGAGTATGACCTACCTACAGCAGAGCAATGCAAATCTGAAGTGGCAGTTAATGAGGATGTCTGCACAGTATGGATATTTTCATGTAATAAGGAAACCAGACAGAACAGCTGACATTCTCAAGTACTCATCTGCATGAAAATCTGAGACAGTTACATTATTATTTCTCAATTTCACTTCAGTATCCTTAGTTCCGATTTCTAAAGTTCCAAATTATTTCCCTTCCTTGGAGTTCATGTATTTCCATCATCTCTTCCAGCTATATTTAAACTAAACCTCTTCAATTCTTCTCATACCCTCACACAATTTGCTCTAGAAGCTTTGTTACTATTTTGCTGATTCTCCTCTCCCAGTTCTTACCGATTTGCCACTGTCTTCCTGACTACAAAGAGCTGCCCACAACACTTTGTGTGAATAGGCAACAGAAACTACCACCTTTTTAGTAGCTGACATATAAACTTCAGTTTATCATGAAGTACTTCTGCTGTCTGCCTCTACTTGGAGAGCAGACTCCACTGCCCTAATGACCATGGTCTGCCAGGCAAGTTACCTGTACATCTAGCACCAAACACCATTTTTGTCTCAAACTGCAAGTTTTGCCTCTAGTGTACTGGACACGATTCCTTAGTCTTTTTTGGTACTTCTTATTCTCTCAGACCCATCCTCCTTTGCAATACCTGGATTTCAGGTGGCTTTTCTCTCAAGCATATTAGCCTGGTACTATCACAAATTACTCTTTAAGAGACATGGCTTTATTCTTCTGTCTCAAATCTTTCCCACCTAAGTCCACACTGCTTCAGTCTTCTTACAGAGCTACCATATTCTATAGCTGTACTGAAAATATCACAAGCCCTTGACCAAAAGCATTAGAGAGAGCAGGGAAAACAAACTAGGAACAGACACAGCATCTTCCGAGTCATACCTGCTTGCCCTGCTGTAGTGACGCTACATGCGCAACAAGAGCCAAATTTGACTCATTACAGCCTTCAAGAAACTTACCCCAGCTGCTGGGCTTTGACCATCCCGAATCCACAAATACGACACAATCCCCTGGTCATCAGCAGACCTTGAGCCGTCCAAGGTAATAGAGTTATTTGGAAGCACTAGAACATGCTTCCCGCCAGCACGCGCCCGGGGTGGACTGTTGTTTTCTAGCCATAAAAATAGTGGAGGAGAAGGATTTGCTTTCAAAACATGCAAAATGTGACATGCCATTGCCAATACACCCCCACCGCAGCTCTTCACCTGATGATTACAGGCAGTTGAAACAGAACCTTGTGCTTGAGGTACAGGGAAAGGAGAAGTGGGTATACAGAATTTGGGTCCAGGATTATTGCAACCTGACAAAAGCAGAGCTGCACCACGAGGAGAATACCAATAAGAGACACCACCAAAAAAGATCTCCAAGAAAGCATTGTGGGCTACTGTATTTACAGGCTCACAATAACTTATCTGTCAGATCTTTTTGGTCAAGCAAAGAGATTTTCTGCCTACTTAGAAACACAGCTCAGCACGAGATGACCTTGCTGGGCTCTTTTGGTCTTGAGAATCACTTACTACCTACCAGCAGCTCATTTAAGGTCTTGTGTCTTCACAGTGTCTGTATTTAGGAAATTTAGAGTAAATCCAGTTCCTGAATGCTTTTTGCTTACCACCACTAGCAGTGAAATTAAGGAATGCATTATGGCCAAAAACCCTCAAAGAAACATGACCACGTTTTCTCTCCAGAAACCAGACATCGCTGATTTTTTTTTAGAATACAACTGATAAGCCAGAGCTCCAGGAAGTTGTGAATGCTGAGTGAAATACCTCCCTGGCCTGAATATTAGATTGGACACAAATAATTCAATTTTGGGCAGGTCTCCAGGGGCTGTAACTCTATTCTTCAGAACAGCACAGGGCTCTCTGTGATACAAGTGATCTCGTCTCTTCCGAATAACCCAACTGATTAAACTCAGCTGTCGGTGCACTGCATGTCTGTTAATATTGAACCTGTGCCTGCAGTCAGCACAGACCGTGGCTACGCTTCACAGCACGGAGACCGTGCCGCACACGTGGGCAGAGCTGCTGCCACGTGCTTCTGACTAAACACCTCACTGAAGCTCTCAAACAGTTCAGCCAGTGATGCCTAAAACAGAGTCCAGCTCTTCCCCAAGTTTCATTCGCTCTGCAGTGATACCAAGTGGTAAAGAATGGAGGCCGCACTGTTTTTAAGGAAGTCAGCAGCTAAGATTCTAATGTAACTCTATCATTTCAAGAATGGTATAGGTACCACACTTGCAGGGCCAGAGCGCATCGCTCCCCTCCAAAAACAAGGCATGCAACAGAAAGCCAGACTCTGGACCAAGTAAGATTTGAAATGGATTACACCACCTTCTTTAGAAGGAGGCAGGGGCCCGTGGACACTGCTAAAATCACTCCTTAAGGAACAACACAAGGCAAAAGATGGCTGGATTATCACCACCTGCAAACTTGAGGATGCAACGTAAGTCAAAACTATGAAATCTATCAGGAGAACCTTGACAGGGCCTCTTGTCAGAAGAGCAACAAAGCTGGTGAAGAGTCTAGAGAACAGGTCTTATGAAGAACAGCTGAGGGAACTGGAGATGTTTAGCCAGCACAAAAAGGAGCCTCAGGGAGACCTTCTCATTCTCTAGTTTTGCACCTGCAAGGAGGCTGTAAGTGAGATAGGGGTCGGTCTCTTTTTCCAAGTAAAAAGCAAGACAACAAGAGAAAATGGCCTCAAGATGCTCAAGCAAAAATTTCTTCACTGAAAGGGCTGTTATGCACTGGAACAGGCTGCCCAGGGAAGTGGTGGAGTCACCACCCTTGGAGGTAGGTGTGCTGCTTAAGGACAGGGTTTACTGGTGGACTTGGAAGTGCTGGGTTCACAGTTGGACTTCATGACCTTAGAAAGTCTTTTCCAACCTAAATGATTCTATGATTCTAGGATCTAGCACAATAGGTATTATTAGCCTAAAGCCTCTCCTAAAGCATGCATACTAGTGAAAAAATAAATTAAAAAACTACCACAGCAACTGCGTCTCTGTATCAAAAGAACAAAATAAACACAGGTCTTCTAATATTAAGGTTTCTAAGTGGAAACTGGCAGACTTCACTTCTTGGATGTTACTTAAAACCCCCAGTGAAATTGCTTTTCTGCTCAAAGCTTAACTTTGAAAATAAAATAAAACCACATCCAGTTAATGAAGCAGACACACCATGGTCAAAAATAGCATTTTGGAGCATTTTTACTACAACTAATTCTGCATACATTTGACTTCAAAGAAAAAAAAAGCTTGCAGTAAGCGAAGTTAATTCCACCAGTTACTCACAATACTACTTTATTACCAAATACTAATAGCTCTTCTTGAATACCCTTGAAATACGACAGCAAATACATTCTCCCTTTCTGTTCTGACCTCCTTTGCATTCTGGCAGTGGTTGAATTCACCGATAGGTTGCCCACCATATCCTAAGCAGCAGCAGCTTGGCTTACCTTCCTTCACAGTAATAGACAGCACAGATGCACTGCTTAAGCCCTGCTGGTCTTTCACGGTCAGTCTGAAGCGATAGGTACCAACCTGAAGACCAGTCACAGTCGCTATTGCTTTGTCACCATTTTCCATCTGTACAGAGCTTGGTCCACTGAAACAAAACATCTCAGAAAAATAATCCTGCACAGCCAGCCAAACTGTTCTTTCAGCAGCAGCACTCGTGCTATTTGCTTTTACGGATGCTGTAGTTCTACCACCACTATAAGCCCTGATGGTTAAAGAACTGTATGAGACAGGAGTTTAATTCTGAGGATTCATAAAGCCATTTTTTCCAAGACATTCAAGGCTCCCAAGCATCACATACACAGTTATTAGAAGAGTAGAAAACAAACCCCAGAAGTTCAGTCTCCTGGCTGTATTAATTAATGGGAGCGTGCAAATGCTGTTGCTCTAAAGGGCACTCGCAACATGTACAGGGTGCCAGCAAACCCCATCCTGCACCACAGATAGGACAGTTGCATGAGCAAATACACTGTCCCCTCATTAAGGATCAATTAGTTTGGCACATAAACAAAAAACTTTTGTAAAGCATTTTCAACCATCATTCAAGAGTGCTTCAGTCACCTGCTATTGAAAGCTCAGACCAAACAGATTGTGGATTTACATTATTATTAAACAAGTAAGTGATGAGAAACACTAGTTCTAAGCACTGATGGGAAAACTCTGTACTCTCTACAGGAGGCTACCCAAGCCTGTTACCCGCTTTGTAACAGGAAACATAGAAGTTCCTGTGATTTTCTTTTAGCTTTATAACAGTTACGAGACACTGCAGAACACAGGCAGAGTGTGCCTAAGTGTTCCAGGTTGAACTTAAACCTCCTGTCTCTGATCTGTGGGAAGATCCTCAAAGCAGGTCTCAAGTAGTGCATCGCCCAACATAACTGCACACGAGGTCCTTGGCACCCAACCAAGTTCACTTAGTTCTCTCTTTTACTGGAGGTTAGTAAAATCTCTAGCTACCTGATATTTTCCCAGTGATAGAAGACAATGCCTTGGTCATCTTGGCTTTTGCTCCCATCCAGTGTAGTACTTTCTACTGGGAAGGTCAATTCCTTGTCAGGGCCGGCCACTGCTACTGGAGGACTGTTATTTTCTGTAAAAATAATATTTAGTGCATAACATTTGCTAGGCAGTCGCTGTCAGGGAGTGCCAATCAGAAGGAAGATTTTTACACAGAATATTGTATTACAAATTCTATATACTGGCTCAAAGGTACAAATCGCAAGTACAACGTGCACAAGCCAGCAGAAAATACTAGGTGGGAGAGACCAGCTCTGCAACAAGCCATATCCCAGAGCAGATACCTCCCTTTTTCACAGTCGTATGCGAAGGCACAGTCACATTCCAAAAGCTCTGCAGCACGCGCAATGCATCGTATGAAATGTTTTATAACAAGAGTGCTGGTTCCACCACTACAACCATCTCAAAACCACCCACACAAATACTCTCTCCCCCCCCCTCAAAGAAGATAGTGGCCCAGGTTTTCTAATGCTCAAGGTCAGCAAAATGCCACTAAATCAGAGCCTTTGAGAACTCAGTGCAGAAACATATAAGCTACCATTCTGGTTTCAGCCTCTGCTTTTGTGGCATGGTGCCAATGCTGCCATTTTCCTGGATGCTGTTTACCCTCAGACCTGACTTCAGCAATAGCATCTTTCCAGTTCCACACTGTAACGGGGCTAAAAAGGCAGCACCACAAGCTGGTTCATGTTCTTGATTTCTGCAGTAAATGCCAACTGTAAAGTTTTCCCAGAAGGGGTCATCTACAAAAAGATATGTAATAAGCAATAACAGGAAGATAAAACGTTGCCCCATGGTGGAATGCGAGACCTCCAGATAGGCTGAAAAGGCCACTTTGGAGGTAACAGGCAAGCACATTACCAAAAAAAACCCAAAAAGGCATAAAAAAGTATCTCATGAGGCCTGGACCTTTTGAACCCATTCATCACTCAGCTCCTAAATCTGAAAAAATGTGTGGAGGGTGCAGCTTCTGAGAATTCCTCGCTTGACACTGTTCCCTAGAAAGTGCAATGCAATTCTAGCAAGAAAAGAATTCAGACCACACAAGGATTCTTGAAGGAGAACTGCAAAACAATAAGAGAACTGAGCGAAGCACCGATCGCTACTCTGAACAGCCTTGCAAAACAGACTTTGTAAGATATTAAGCACCATGTTTCAGCTTTTAGCTGTACACTCCAACATGTCCCTGTGCAGGTGGCCTTGCATAATCAGGCCGGTAGGAGCCCTCAGGTTCACCACCCAGATTTCCTGTGATTCTACACTTGGTTTAAACCATTTGCTTTGGCAGAAAGTAGAGGTGGAAGAGTCCTGGAAACAGAGATACCAGACATTCAGCCTGTCATCTCAGTGGTGCAACGTGGGGACATGAGGCACTCAGGGACATGCTACGGCATCTGCTGGCCCACCTCTGAGGGTCCCAGATGTGCCTGCAGCTGACTCACCAGGCTGCACGATGAGCGTGACCTCAGCTGTGGAGCGCTGCCTCGCAGAGTCCGTGACAGTCAGCTGAAACGTGTAATCTCCTTCCTGCATTGCAGATAGCTGGAGGTATGGCGTCCGCACTCCCTGCACGGCATTTATAAAGGCAGAGAGCGTGAGATAAACCGAAAACGTGCACGGATCTTCAAAGGTCTTATCGAGCGATTGTGAAGAAAAAATACAGTTTGGTTTAATTCACAAATACCGCGTTTGAGCCAGCAGTTTAAGTACCTTGTAGGCAAAGAGGAAATGAAATTTGATGCACAGACAGATGCAGTGTATTAACTGTCTAACCTCTCATTGCCAACCCAGAGAAATATCTATAGACAATAAACCTTAACTTCTTACGTTGGTATAATTGCTGCATTATTTCTGAACAACACTGACTGTGAAACACATGAGACATAAACTTACTCAATGAAGAAACACTGATGGAAATTACTACAGCTTACTCCATTTCCTTAGCGATGCTTTAAAAACAAACATCATGACATTCTTTAATATTTATAAAAATTGTTAAATGGAAAACCAAGGTTGACTTGACTTGAAGCCAGCCAGATAGGTTTGTGGAAAAAGTATATTAAAGACAACAACTCTGTCCTGATTATACTCTCCCACCGGTATTAGCTGGTATCTATCTAAGCTCATAAAATGATTAGTCCCAGCTACAGGTCCTTTGACTAATAAAATGAACATCTGTAGCATCTCTCATAAGAGGAATAACAAATCACAATGCCATTAGATTTGGGGTTTTTTTTGGATAAACATGATAACTAAGGGATTGGATCAATGATTCACTAGCCAACAGAAGTACTGGTTACATTGCACTCTAACCATGGATACCACATAACACACCTGAGACCAGCATCCCCAGCTTTAAGGATGTGAAAAAGATGACTAAGCTCTTAAAAAGAAACTAAAATGCTCCTGCATTTCCACATTAAATACCCACTGAACCCATTGGATATCTCAAGCAGTCACGCAAAACACTGCGGCATCTGACTCGGGAAATTAAGTTTCCGTTTGAGTCCTACTTGCTCCGGAGAAAGTATTACAAGAAAACCCCGACTACGCCTGTATTCTCCCCAAACCAGTTTGCAGCACATCCAACGTCTCAGAAGATGGAAACCTGTGGAGTAGGCTCTAGGGTCAAGGACAGATACTGT
>JAAGNO010001187.1:34207-45737 GCA_033439905.1 Ceryle rudis
ATTGCACTCTAACCATGGATACCACATAACACACCTGAGACCAGCATCCCCAGCTTTAAGGATGTGAAAAAGATGACCAGGCTCTTAAAAAGAAACTAAAATGCTCCTGCATTTCCACATTAAATACCCACTGAATCCATTGGATATCTCAAGCAGTCACGCAAAACACTGCGTTTCCGTTTGAGTCCTACTTGCTCCGGAGAAAGTATTACAAGAAAACCCCGACTACGCCTGTATTCTCCCCAGACCAGTTTGCAGCACATCCAACGTCTCAGAAGATGGAAACCTGTGGAGTAGGCTCTAGGGTCAAGGACAGATACTGTGAACTCTTAGTCTTTCCAAACCACCAGGAAACAAATAATGACAGGAATCAGAAATGGCCACGAGGATTGGAGAGGAGGAAAAAGGGAATTAAAAATAGTATCTAAAATAAAAGCTGAATACAGAGTAACAGTAGATTCTTAGTTATATATCTGCTCCTGTTAGAAGCGAAGATAAAAGAGCTTTCCAACCCTATGCAAGCAGCAACAGACATACCTGCATTGCTACAACCTTGCCTTTGCTTTTGGGACTGAGTGACCATTCATAGCTCACAATTTCGTGGTCATCACTGCTCTGGTTTCCATTCAGCGTGATGAAGTTCTGGGGCAAGGTGACGGCCTGATTAGGTCCTGCGTTAGCAATAGGAGGGTAATCCACTGGTTTGCTGACAGTCACAGATGCAATGGTAGAGTTGGCTGCTCCATCTGAATCAATCACTGTGAGCCTACAACAGGAGAAACAGTATCAGAAACCTGGTAAGAAGGACTTCTACCAAGACCTGCGCTCAGAGGTTTTCTGGCACTTTTTCTAGCACCTCCTTAAAAAGGGCTACTGATTAGATTATACAAACTTCTGCTTCAGAAACACAGCTAAGGTAGGAAAGACTCACAACTCACTCAACTTTTCAACCATAGCTTTCAACTTAAAAAAAGACAAAACACCATCCAACAAATCAAACAAACAAAACTACAAACAACAAAAAACCAACCTAACAAACCAAACCAACCAACCAACAACCCCAAACAACAAAACCAAGCCCAAACCCACAAAAACAACCCCTGGCTATTCTGGATCCCAGATGAAACCCCTTCCCGGCAGTCAATGGCAACTTCATCAATTTCAAACACAACTCACTGTAAATTCCTTAAAAAACTTACTCAGTAAACGCCAGGAATTTCATTCATTAGCCACAGGGGAACAGTGCCTGTTAACACCTACAGCCAAAGCTACTCTAGATGTTAAGAAGTTCTGCTTATAGTACAGCAGCAGTTCCAAACTTCTTACTTCTTTGTGGCACACTATTACTAATTTTAATGGAGCTTAGCATCAGCTCACATGTCAAGTCACAAAATAAAAAAGGACAGGGTTTAAAAACCCCACTATTGCTTCTCAGAAACACGAGGACAAAGCATCTTGAAAAGAGACTGTTGCAGACACCTGAAAGCGAGGACAGACTGCCCTGCACAGGGGGTAACCCACCACAGCTCTAATTCACCTCTGCTCTGCAAGCTGCGTACAGCTGACCACAGGGGAGGGAACCCCTCTCAAAACCTTCCCCGAGTGGGAACAAAACTAGCACTCATTAATTCTGTCATTAGGGAACACGTACTCTTGCAGTGGGTGCACATTCATGCGTATCGGGAGAACTGGATTTTGTTGACCAGCTAATTTCCTGTAAGCTTGAACACACTGCTCTATTGTTCGAGTACCTCAGCCTCCCCCAAAGATGCACAGATATAGCAAGGGATTTCTTAATTCCCATGGGTTTGGAACACACTCAGAGCTTTGCATGTAAGCAAGCTCTGCCCTTTTTAATACAGAGAAAACCCTGTGCTCATTTCTGCCCGTGGACAGAATGGAACAGTTTCGGTAAGGAACACAGAGTCAAGTTGAGGCTATGCAAATTTCAGTGAAGCTTATGCAAAGCAGCACATTTAACGTATACGTACGCTGGCTTCGACGTTCTGCTGACGCTGTACTGATAGATCAGGTACCGACTGCTAAGCTGTTACCACGGGTAGCCAAACAACCCAGGCTGAGTCAGTGGGGAGTCTGCCTCTCTGCACACTCAGATTTAAAAGTTCAGAAAATGAATCCTGACTTTTAATTAAAACACCCAGAAACACAAATACTGCTTCCATTGTCTGGACAAAACCCAGCTTCAGCAAGGCAAAAATGAGGGAAAACTGTAGCAAAATAAGGGCTTTTATGAAGAACAGAATGACTCCTATTAAAATCAGCACACAACAATGCCTTGCAAGGATCGGTCTCCCAATATTGTTCTGTCTGCCACCACCCTTCCAGGGATGACTTTCACAGCCTGACTGCAGAGCTTCATCCTGGGACACTTGCCAACTTCAAAGATGTTAAAAAAAAAAAAAAAAAAAAAAAAAGTCACAGTTATTGCTAGGAGCAGGAGGTATTTAATTCCTGATACCTTGTTTGGCGTAACTTTAAGCTGCAAAGTTATCACCAAAACACTGCAAGCACTTTTAAAGAAACAAACCCAAACCTGCTGCCTATGTCCTTCCACTGTGAAAAATGAAGGTTAACAGCACACAGAAGAAAAAATGGGTTTTGTTTGAGGATGTACCTATGAGCAGAGTAAGAAACAAACATTTAGCTGGGTGGTAGTACAGACAACCCCGTACCCTGGGCCACCCTGTGATGAGGCTGGTTCCCAGGCCGCACTGTGAAACCAGAACCATTGTTGCTTAGTTGTGCAGTGTAGGAGCTTGGGAAATCTCAGGAGGCTGGGAAAGTTCAGTAGATCCTGGTGCCTGGTACATTCTGACCTTGTGCGTCCACCTGGAACCAATTTCCCCACACCACCTGGAGATGGAGTCAGCGAATGGAATAGCTGGGCACCCCTTAACTGCATCCATAGCTCCTGAGAACTTTGGACAGGGGCCAACGAAAGACCACAGCCCCACCGGCAAACAGCCAAGCCAGCCTGACCAGATTAATGGCCATCATGGAAAAGTACAAGCCTAGTACTGACCAAAGTCAATCATCTTGTGACCCTATAAACCCTGGTCCTAAGTGAGGCCACTGGAGCTCTCTGGGATCTCAGTGGGCTCAGTCTCTTTATCTCCCCTGGGCTGGGACACCCCTCAGGCCCACTGGTAAAGCTGACGAAGGTGGAATCACCATCCACTTGCAATAAGCCAGCGAAGGAAGACACGAGTATTCACTGCCCCCAGGATTTCTGCAGAAATCCTGGAGATCCCAGGGTACCCAAATTTACTTCATCTGCAGAAAGATACCATCTTATTTAGAGGTTAACCTCTACAACTGCATATAGCTCTGTGTGTGTGATTTACTTCTGCTTAGCAGCTTTCGTTGAATCTCATGTGAATCACCCTACTTACTGTAGCTGATTGTTGGTTTTGCTGAAGCACTGCTAGTTTACAAGTTACCGTACCCGTGTCAATGTACTAAACTGCTGCCATCGCTTACCTTAAAAGGCATAAGGTTGCACTAAGCACCACACTGAAGTCCCCATACCCAGCAGTTCCTTGGACACACACTGCTGACTAGCTCTGGGACTAGGGGCAGATCTAACCTTATTCTCTGAAGGAGTTTGGAGGGCAAGGGGCTCTATTCTGAACCTTGTGAATGGGAAGGTTTCCCTTTACCTCTAATACCCCAAACATCCCTCATATTCTTCAGCATAAACCACTGGCCAGGTCTAAGTTTGAATACAGCCATACCTGGGCTCTTCCCTGAGGAGTTTAGAAAGCAAGGGGGTCCATTCTGAAACCCTGGAAACTCAACAGGGGTGACCCTTACCCCTTCCACTCCCAATCCCTGCCAAAATTGCCCTAATCCAACTCCAAAAATTTTTACTGTGCACATAACATTCCCTCACCCAAACACTGTCACCGTACTGCTTTCTCTAGTCAATCTGCCTGGTGGTAAGTAACGTAGCAACCTCGCCATAAAACTGAACCTCAGTTAACCCTTGTCAATTCCTTTCTATACTTCACCAAATTCACCGAGCGTTGTTAAATTACTGATCTTTTCCAATAAACTATCGCTGCTTTTGTTGGAGTGAGGTGCATTCCGCTCATCCCGCATCAAGCGGACGCTTAATCAAGATTCTGCAACAAGTGGTTTAAGCAATTTAAAAGAAAAGCACATTTTTACAGCCCCCACGACAAGCTGACATCACAGGAAGAGCTAACACCCCAAAAGAAAGCATCTGTGCAGGTACCTGAAAGTGTAGTTTCCAGGAACAAGGTTAGACAAGTGCAAGACAGGTGTGTCAGCAGATGCTTTCTGCTCTCGCAAAGGACCTTTAATTTCCTCCCAGTGGTAACTCACAATCTTCACATCATCTATACTTTCTACAAAAGAAAAACGTATCAGTTTCTTGTAGCAATGGCTGGAATGAATACTAAAGGCTTTCATGCACAGATTCCTGACTGCTTTTCTACAATGATCTTTTCAAGCATATTCAAACAGGGCTCATGCACCACACCTGTTAAACCACAGATTCCAAGTTACACTTGGTATGATTCAGCTAAACAAACAATCAAAAAGCTCTTTATATAAACACAAATAAAGATCAGTCTCAGACTCTTTGTCTGCACTCAGTAATTATGACATCTCATTATACCTACATGAAAGCTCTCTACCATGGCCCCAGCTGTACTGGCACAAGAAGCCTTCTGGGCAGGACAAGAAGCTCAGAGAAGAGCTGCTGCTTGGATTCAGCAGCGTCCGATGCACTGCATCTCAATCCCCAACTGGAGGACTGCATTTTACTACTTTTTGTATTTATTAAAATAATTTATAGCTGGACTTAAATCCCCTGAAATAAAGAATGATTCAGGGAACTTCTGAGTAGAGTGAGAAGAAGGAATTTCACTTGTAATGGACAAACAACAATATTGTAACTGTATGTTAAAAATACAGGATATAAGCACAGGATGGTCCAGTACATACGACTGCCATCAATGAAGGTAGAAGTTGTAGGCAAAGAAACCTCTTGTACTTTGGGTGAAGCAACGGCAACAGGCGGCTGGTTAACTCTGACTGCTGTGAGAAAGACAAGGGGGGGAGAAGTACTGAAAGCCCAGGCAAAACTAATCTTTTAACTCTACAAATCTATAGTCCCCAGTGATCTAAATCTAGGATTGACAGCTTTGCAGATCTGCTGTCCTCTTTGGACAAGGGAGAGGAAAGGTTACTAAGAGCAGTGCTCTTGACGCAGCAGGCTTCTGCTGCAGCCACTTCTAACTGGTCTAATTTAGATCAGATCTGTGCACTCTAACATGCAGCTAGATCTGGTTCAACACCTAATTGCTGTTCCCAGCTGTACTGGAGAAGGGGACCATAAAAGGTGGCACGATGCTATCTCAGGTCTTGCCTGAGGGGAGAGCAAGACCACAGAGCACTTAAATGCAGTGAGCAGGATCCTTAACTCTACTGCCTTAAAACACTTTATGGATACCAAGATATGAAGCAGGTCTGCAAGACGGGACTACCAGATGGACAGTAACTGACAGACTATTAGGAAAGCCTGTTGTACAACTACTTGTGTT
Source organism: Ceryle rudis (assembly GCA_033439905.1). NCBI lineage: Eukaryota > Metazoa > Chordata > Aves > Coraciiformes > Cerylidae > Ceryle > Ceryle rudis. Next base: position 39,799 of record JAAGNO010001187.1, read on the forward strand.
GAAGAAGTAAGTTCACTAAAATAATTAAATTCATTTACCTGGTTTGACCGTGACATTTACAAAACCTTCACCGAAGGCATTTTCACCAGAAACTGTCACTTTGAAGGCATAAAGTCCCACTGATAACTGAGATAAACACAGAACAAATCAAGTTCCATGTCAATTATACAAAAGCAGTATGCACAAATCTGCCAACCATACTGTAAACAGAGAAAAACTCAGGTATCTGAAACCTGGATCTCTTTCCATGAACACATACTCAAAATGCCACTAGTCGCTGCCCAGCAGCGGGGAACGCAGAGCAAACACTTAGGAATTTTTACTCTTAGAAAATTATTAGAGCACTCTAAAAAAGACACCTCTAAACCTGCAAAGATTTGGTGACACATGCAAGTGAAAAGACTCTGGCAGTCACTCCACCTCCTTGAATTAAGGTGCCCTTCCCCACAGGTTAGATTCCTGGGAAAGAATCACACAAACACAATAAGCCTGAGCTCACTTACATGAGAGAGCTTCAAGGTCTGGCTGTGCCTGCGCTCCATTTCACCACCGTAGTCAGCAGGGTGACTGATTAAGCTCCACTCATAGGTGTAGGCTGTTTCTAAGAGCAGTAACAGCGTAAGAGTAATCAGCTTTGCTTCAAGATAAGCCCAAGAAACAAAGAAATCAAGTTTACCATCCATCAGATAAAATGCTACAGTAAGAAAACATGCCTCCTGCTGTTTTAAGCCTGTAAAACGAAGCAGTACGAATACATGTTAAACTTCCACAGTGTGTTGTAACCTAGTAAAGCAGCAGGGATGTAATGGACTCACAAATTATTGACTTCCTTACAAAAAAACAGCTTCACATGAAGTGAGTGTGTTTGCACAGCTATCTATGAAACACGGATTCTTTGCTGCCACAGGTTGGAGCTTGGTAGTTTTAAAGTAAATGCTGCATTCAGAACCTACTTTTTGCCCCCTCTGCGTTACAGAAGGCTGCTATAACCTGGGCCACATCACCTTCTGGTAGAAACTACAGGCTTTCTATTGACCCACCTGGCTAAAGAGTTCTGGTTCTGAAAATAATAGCCATTAAAAAAAAATAATCAGAAAAATCTCTAAAGTCCAAAGGAGGAAATCCTCTCTGCAGTTGGAACCACAAAAAAGGCAGTAGGAGGAGATGAGGAAGATGGTTTTATCCAGAGGCGCAGATGTTGCCATAACTCGGGACCTGTCTGCATTTAAAGGCTGGCGGTGTGTGCATCTCCTCGTACGCCAAGGCCATTCAACTCACCTGGAGGTGGTGGCGGGACAGCAAAGGCCTTCAGTTCAACCTCATTTTGGGGCAGCATCACTTGTATGTTATCTCCAGCAGACACAATAAGTTCTTTTACTGTATCTAAGACAGAATGAGTTGTTATGTTTTAACAGATGGGATGGATACAATTTTAGTACCTTCAGATAGTATTTGTAATGGATGAAGTAAAATTTGACAAACTCTGTATAGTGAATGAGCAAGGATAAGTAATTTTTGAAAAGCCTCAACACATAATCAAATAATAATCTATTATAATAATGAAAATGATTCCTTCACCTTTTACCAAACCAAAAATTGTCTTCTTCCCCAAATATGAAGTGTCATTTCCCCTATTTCTCTTTAGAGAAAGGCATTCCGATTATTCACAGGTAACACCGCGTAAAGAATTATTCATTTTTCTTAGTAATTGGATGGAAGTGCAGGAATTAAAAACCAGCAATAACAGAAGACAAAAGCCATCTGCACCAGAACAAACCCCATTAAATAAAGTAGCAGAGTCCATACTAGAACTCTCACATCACACCTTCTTTCACCAAGAAGCACTACTTCTCTCTGTTTGTGTGGCACTTGAGAGGCACCTCAGTGTCCAGCTCGGTATCCCTTTTAAAAATTTCCACTTGCATAGCAGGGCAAAGGTGTTACTTCAGAGCTGAACTGCACAGTCAATTTATTTGCCGCCCAGGAACACCCTCCCAGTTCTCATCTGTGAACACTCTTTCCTCTCCCAAAAATGCCAAGGTCCACAAATCCAGTCCCCAACAGCAACATACCAAAGCACAACTTCAGGAAAGGTTCCCGTTAGAAGTAGAATTCAAACGTTTTTAAGTGTTGTCATCTTAACACTGGGAACCCACTGAACAAAGGTTCTCCAAAGGCAACGTTCACTAGTGTCTAAACATCCAACTTACAAACGCCGAATAGATGAGCAGGAGGCTACTCAGCAGTGGCAGCAGAAAGGTCTAAAAATGAATGAAGTGAAAAGGCCACACTGACAGCACGCTTCTTGTCACTGGTACTTAAATGCACCACGGCTCTGTAATTGCTCTTGGGAGTTGCTCTTGACAGCAGTGGAGTTTTGTACTGTGGAGTGGAGGTTTGTACTCTGAGCTCCACATGAGATGACAATAAAATGACTACACGAGGGTGATGACCAAAGGAGAGACAGAGGAACTGTCTTTGAGACTTCCAGGACAGCAGGGCTGAGCATACAGAAACTCGAGGCAATCCTTGCCCAAAGCAGTACTTACTGTGAGATTCATCGCAACCTTCCCTTCAGCTTCCAAGCTCCTTTTTGAGTCCTCTTCAACCTCCTGTGAAGGAGGAGGAGCTGCCTAGTCAGCACTCAGTGGTGATGACGATCCATTGCCTGGAGAGGGATCTCTTGTAGCTCATCTTGTTACTTCCTACTGCTGCCCTGTCTGGCAGGCTGCAGTTCGGCAGAGGGTGCCAAGACTGTCCCAAACCAGACATGCTCTACCAGGAAGCAAGGGGTTTAGCTCTCCACACCCCTCAGTGTACCGTCCTAGCAGTACATCAGGAGGGCAGAAGAACACACATCTGTGCTTCTCTGCTTCTTGTGGCCCTTCTAACTCTGTCAAGGTGCATAGGGAGGTGGGAAACTCAGCAGGAGAATGGAGATACTTTAACATGCACACAGAATTTAACACGACTACAGAGGACATAGTGGTTAAACATGTCCTCAAAAACTTTTGCTCTGAAGCTGGAAGTCTGATAAGCTTCCCTGTAGCTTTGAAATTAGAACAATTTTTTTTTTCCCTAGGATGAGAAGCCCATGCTGTCCCCTACTAGGGGTTAGGCTGCTCCACTATTAAGGGCTAAGTAAGCTTCCTCAGGTCCCACTTTTGTTCCTGTGTGGTATCTGACAACTATATATAGTGGGAACCCTAGTGAAGAGTTTCCGAGAGGTGCAATGAAGAGTCACACAAAAATAGCACTATGTCTAAAAGTGGCTATTCTGAAACTCCAGAAAGCCTCAGGTATTTCTCATCAAGTATAAAAATTAAATCATTTCTAAAAGGCTCTCAGTCTTTGCTGTATTTGCGGAGTTATAATTTCCCATTAAAGATGGACTTGGTCAGAGTTTTGACTCTGATGTACCTGGCTAACGGGTCTGGAGCGTACAGTGTTACTCCAGGTCTACAGGCTTAAAGTGGGATGATGTTACATCAGGATAAAGAGCAAGCTCCTAACTAGCAAAAGGCTGGAAGCCTGACAGTAGCAAAGCCATCCCCGTCCACTGTCCACCCTCAGATCTCCGGCTGTATTGCAACATTACCTGCTTTAGCAGCAGTACCAGCTGGGGGGAATGGCTGCACGGGCTCAGCTGGCACAGTGTTAGTGGGAAGGAGCACGGTCCCACCTTCAGTGATACTCTCTGGGGCCACTGTGGGAGTCGGGGTTTTCTCTGAGGCACCCGGGGAGAAATCCAGTTTGTCTGAAGAAGGGGAAGGTGTTGCAGCCTGGAAAATGAATTACAGGGAAAGAGTTGATGTGAACTATTTTTCACACATCTAGATTTAGAAGTATGCTGGTTTTTAAATGGCACGTAAGGTGAGCCTGGTGGTTTATGTTACTAGGAGATTCCATTCACAGACAGAACATCTATCAAAGGAGGACTGGATTGGGGTTTTTCCCCAGTCAGGCTTTGTAAGAAATGCTAATCATTTTTCAAGTTTCAGACACAGAACAGTGTAGGCTGTAGTCATCAAAATGAGGCAACCTGGAATGCAACTAAGGCTATCAGTTCTCAAAATAATAAAGAGCAGTAGCACAGGTCTAAATACACTCAGAAACCTTTAAAAGCCAATGACAGAAAGTCTGTGCGATGATATTATCTTCATGCTGTACACACACAAGCATAAAGAATCCCTGCCTTTTACTACATCTGCTCAGACCTGAACATGTCCACACTTTTTTACTTCCTCACCACCAATAAAATACCAACCCACCCTGTTCGTGTATCACTTCTGCAGGGAAATCTACTTTTCTGAGCTTCCTTTGGAATTCCACATCTCTTGGCCCTTTGCCAATCTATCAGCCGAGAAGCAGATATTCTGGTTTTGTAGGACAGAGGGGGACAAAGTCACTTCAAATGTACCTTTCCTGAGGCACTCTTCTGCAACGGTGGCACCAAACATCTCTTTGGTCAGCAAGCCGAGGCAAGACTCTGCAGTCAAAAACGGTGCCGTGAGGCACTGTCAGTCTGACGCAGTGTCACAGCCAAAAAGATGGTTTAAACTAAGAACACAAGCAGGCAGCAGATAACTGGGGCAGGGGCAATATCAGCTTGTTACAAAATAAACCACAGGAACTGTGAGGGCCCACATCCTTGAGTTCTCAGGGTCTGACCTGAATGCAAATCTCTTGAGAATTCCAACAGAAAAGAACACCCCATAATCCAAAAGGTAAAGAGTAGTCATGCAGTGCAGCACTGAGTAAGCTCAAAGTTACAGTGCAGACAACAGCATCATGTCAAGGGGATCCTTCCCCACTTCTGGTCCCCAACTAACCCCACAGATTGGGTGCTTTCTTTTCTCTCTGTGAATGGGAAGGACAAGACCAACCATGTTGCCTTGCTCCATCCTGATCCTTCAGGCAATCCACCTTTCCCTCACAAGGCAACATCTTCCTCAAGTACTCCTGAAGACAACTGATCAGGACTCTGGTGCATCAAGGGCTGCTAGCGTTGTGTTTTGTACAACTGCTTCCCCAACAGCTTCCTCGCTGTCCCTCTGCACACCTGACTCCTACATAACTGCAGCATCATTTGCTCTCATTTTTTGGGAAAGCAGCTCCATCAGCAGTGAAACTGCTCGTTCACTGCTCTGCTTCTCCCTGCTCCTCTGCACTGTTACCTGTCTCCTAATTGTGTAGTTGGGGAGTTGCAAAGAGCAAACCATCATGCTGTACGACAAGGAGTGCAGATTTCAAGACAGAAATAACTGGTTTTGACAGGTAAATCTAAATATCAAAACATCTTTCAGGGGTCTTATCTCCAAGGGATCAAGTCAATACAGTTTTAATCAAACAGGACAGTTCACAAGCCTCAAAACTGAAACAAAGAGAAAACAAGATATAAACATTTCTGATATTCCACTTCATTCTAACTCTGAACTATCAGTTCTGAAGGCACAACAATCAGACGTTAAAGGCTCTTCACCTATACGTTCTGTGAGCCTCCTTAAGCTTTGCTAGGTAGAGCTTTATGCAGTTGGACTGCACCATTCCTGCAATTGCAATAAACTCAAGAATCAAGTCAGGCCCAACCTACTGAATGCTTGAAATACTGCGTCATGAGCACAGCATAACACCTGAAAAACCTCACCTTGTTTAACAGATAAGCAGTTAACTGGAAATTTTAAAGAGAGTTAATACTTCTCGGCACTGGTGAGCACTGGGTTCAGCTTTGGGTGCCACAGTACAAGAAAGACATCGAGGTGCTGGAGCAGGTCCAGAGAAGGGCAATGAAGCTGGTGAAGGGTCTGGAGAATGGCTTATGAGGAGCGACTGAGGCAGCTGGCGTTGTTCAGTCTGAGGAAAAGGAGGCTGAGGGGAGACCTTACTGCTCTCTGCAGCTGCCTGAAGGGAGGCTGTACAGAGGTGGGGGTTGGTCTCTT
>JAAGNO010001188.1:0-20883 GCA_033439905.1 Ceryle rudis
ATAACTTCCTGTTGCAGCTGGTAAGTGAACCTACCAGGGCTAGTGCCCCACTAGACCTGCTGTTTACAAATAGGGAATGAAAAAAAAAAAAATTTTCATTTAAAATGAAAACTGCCATTTCAGTATGTCTAAATTCACTTTGATCAAACCTGTCCAGATTTAGGTTTCAGCATTCCTATTTAAAAATTTACGGAATGCTCCAGTTCCTAAACCAGTTGATATATAGGCTTCTTGTGCCTAAAAGTTAAAATTATTTCAAAATATCCAGGCAAAAGAAAATCCATCTTTTCAGTATAATTTTGAAAAACAGTGGTCACTTTCTAACTATTAAATTTCTATAGGATATCGTGCTATGTGAAGGAAATGAATCATATTCTGAACATACATAGAGAACAGTATTACCACTTTTAATCAATCTTCAATACACTTAAACAGGTAAATAAAAATAACTTTTGACTTTATCACACACTTAAGTTTTTCCTGAAATAGATGCTGAAGGCATGTATTCATATCACCATTAAAAATGCTTGTTATGTGTATAGCCATCCAAAACATGGCTAGTGATATCTTCAGCTACTTTATTCATAAAGAAAAATGTTTTGGATACAGATGGGAAATACAGATGCATGACTTCAGTGACATGGAGGCTAAAGCTATGACCAAAGGATCAGACAGAAGGTGCTGTTTAAGTGGAATGAACACATCTAGTAGCACTTGAGAATTTCTCAGGAGAATAGAAATTCCCCCTTGGGCTTAGGGGAAAAAAACAGAACAACCTGTTGAAAAGTACCGGTTCCAAGAAAAAACAGGAGGTCTGAAATAGCTCTTGTAAAAGAGCTCTTGTAAACAAACAACCAGCATTTTGGTTATCTGAACAATCTATAATGCTTTAAAAAGGAGATGGTAACATCCCTAGATGGCACCTGTCTTCAAACTCTTCCACCTCCGCCTCTAAGTATGTGAAAAATGGAAGTGGTATGTTAGAAACTGGACATTTCTTCCTACCAGCAAACCCTTCAATTTATCATGCTACTTGAGCTTCTTAGTCTGACTGTAGAGAATAGAATAAGCACTGTAACTCAGATAAATAAATTTTTAACTGTGCTCACTATAAATATTTTGAGAAATAGTCATACAGTATGCAATGGTCAAAAGAAATTCAGAAATACTGATATAAATATTCAGATGTACCAACACAGGAAAAAGAAAATCTGATGGTATGATAGTTCTTCTTTTTCTTGTTTTATATACTTATGTTTGCAAATAGCTATAATTACACACTACTTCAAATTACAAATAAGTTCAACTTATGTACATGGGCAGACTTAGGAGCACACATACATGAGGCATTGTATGCTGCATTGCACAAATACAAAATATGTCTTAGAATAATGATATTTGCAAGTCTTTTCAAAGAAGTCAATCTGGTTCAGCTTTCTGCTGATTTTCTTTGGCTGGAGAGAAATAAACACCACCATTTCATGTTCTAAAAAAAGAAACAACAGCTGAGCTGTGGCACAGCCACCACATTTTTTTAAGCCACTGAGAACTCAGAAAAACACAGCAACAAAAATGAAAATAAAATGTCTGATGGTGCAGATCCCAAAGGTAGTCTAAGATCAAGTGGAATGAAATCTGGATGTGGCCATCCAGCTAAACAGGGCCTGGCAGGCTGCCCTACACTGATACTATATAATGGACATTATCCCTTCTTTAAGCCTAGGGTCAGGGATGGCTTCTTCAGGCAGATGCATTCAGGAGTGTACAGGTAGCCTAAGAGTCTACACTCATGTTGCTTCCCACCGAACAAGGAGGTTTTTCTTTTCTGAAAATGAGTACACTGGCCATTTTGGCATGTGTGATGGCCCAATATAGAACATCAGCTCCTGATAAAAGATCCTGGAAGAAATTGTAACCTGAGGAAGGCAGATACTATTCCCCTTGTGTAATAAGACAAGTTCTTATTTCAGTATGCATTGTTTCTAAAAGCTGAGAGTACCTCTGTTAGTTATCTCATATGCATGCATAGTTTCTCATTTTCTTTTTTTTCTTTAATGACAAATACTACGTTCTACTAGAATGTATAAGTCATGCAAAAATTTGATGGAATCATAAAATTTTCATAAAAAATGATCATAAAATGATGCTATTTTTTCTGTTAACAAATTTTGCCTAATAAAAAAAATAAAATAAAATCTCCATTTTGCAGGTATTTTTCTTCTAATCCTGTGTCTTCTTTAAAGAGTTCAAGACCATGACAAGATACTCCAGGGAATGAATTATGATTATGAATTAATAATAAAATGTCTAGGAGGTTGCTGGCATTCTGTCCTCTGCTTTCTATCTAATAATCACCAAAGTATGTCACTAGAATACCATAATGTCCACCCTGTTCTCGTATTCTGCAGAAACATTAAGAGCAATATAAATATTCAAGAAAAGGAAAAAACCCAGGGAATGCAAATTTCCAAAACATTAAAAAATCTCAACAAAATAAGCATTCCTGTTCTTCAGAATACTGACCTCCTTTATGATTCTAAAATGAGAGCATGGCAAATACTCTTTCTGTCACTAGCAGAGTCTCTAGGGATGTATCTTAGAGAAGTGTTACTAGAGTGTAGGACTGTAGAAATCAACTTTATTGATATCCTGTAGAGTGAGGCAGAAAGACCCTTTGGTGCTTTAAAGGCATCCTGGGACACAACAAAATAACAAACCTCTATCTTTGCTCCTCCTGCACCCCAAGAATATCTTTCACAATTATCAGTTAGCATTTATCATTGATGCATGCATTTTTAGTTTGCATTTCAACATGCAAAGAAACAGACAAATATGCAAATTTGTTTTCTTACAGATTTCAGAGAAATAGCTGCCATCATATATTAGTTTTTTTCTTGGAATTTAAAAATACACTTGCACAAAAAATGTTGCCATTTTTATTTTTGTTTCTCAATATTCAGGAACAAGTGGCTCAGACACAGGACCTAAAAGCTGAGTAACAACAGACGGCCTTCAGTTTCAACTCCTGAGTAGTAAGTTTTAATGAAATCACTAATTCATAAAAATAAGAGAAAGTGATCACTGAGAGAAAGCTGTTAAATAGTTACGTAAAGAACTTAGATAAATTACTTACATCATCTTTTAAGGCAACCATGTCCTTTTACAAGTTTCTCCTTGATTAACTTGATTTGGGTCTGACATTCGGTTGTTACTGGCTTGCCTTCTGACCATGGAATATTTTTAAATAATTTATGTGAGTAATGTAGAGTTAGGAATTTTTTTAAAACTTTTTTTTACAAACACTTTTGCAGTTCAATTTCTTACAGTCTTGTGTTTTGATTTGAACAATTTCCATCTACTGTCAAAGTAAACATTGTAACTTCCAGTTTTATTTGGGACTTTGCGTCTATTATCAGCATTTTTACATCATTCACATGATCATTTAACATTGCTTTTGTCTGTCTTTCAAATATTATCGAAAGGGCTGCTTGAAGATTAAGACTTTTCCAATTATGTTTGCCGAATATTCCACTGCCAAATTACCTTTCTCATAATGAATGATTTTATGACTATAGGTATAATAGTTTATCTAGACATCTTTTCACCTATAAGTAAATAATAGGATTAATTTCTCCTAACATTAGAGATCTCAGAGTTAGATGTCTATGTCTATCTAGACTACTTCAAAGTCGGTGGAAATAGGCATCTTTAGAGACTGAGTCATCCTATTTCCATAGAATCACAGAATAATAGAATCATTGAGGTTGGGAAGGACCTTTAAGATCATTGAGTCCAATTGTTAACACTGCAAAGTTCACCACTAAACCATGTCACTAAGTCTGCATGTCTTTTAAATAACTCCAGGGACGGTAACTCCACCACTTCCCTGGGCAGCCTGTTCCAGGGCTTTATGACCTTTTCAGTGAAGGAATTTTTCCTCATGTCCAATCTAAACCTTCACTGACACAACTTGAGGCCATTTCCTCTTGTCCTATCCCTTGTTACTTGGGAGAAGAGTCTGACATTCACCTTGCTACAACCTCCTTTCAGGTAGTTGTAGAGAGCAATAACGTTTCCACTGAGTCTCCTTTTCTCCGGACTAAACAGTCCCAGTTCCCTCAGACACTCCGCATAAGACCTGTGCTCTAGATCCTTCCCTGGCTGTTTTGCCATTCTTTGGACATGCTCCAGCACCTCAATGTCATCCTTTAACTGTTATGCCCAAAACTGAACACAGTACTTGAGGTGTGGCCTCACCAGTGCTGAGTACAGGAGTAAAATCACTTCCCTAGTTCTGCTGGCCACACTATTTCTGATACATGACAAGATGGTGTTTGACTTCTTGACCACCCAGGCACACTGCCAGCTCATAGTCACCTGGCTTTTGAGCAACACCCCCCCAGGTCCTTTTCCACCAAACAGCTTTCCAGCTACTCTTCTTCCAGCTTGTCGCATTGCAGGGGGTTGTTGTGACCCAAGTGCAGGATCTGACATTTGGCCTTGTTGAACCTCATACAACTGGCCTCAGCCCATTGATCCAGCCTGTCCAGATCCCATTGCAGAGCCTCCCTACCCTCAAGAAGATCAACATGACCCCCCAACTTGGAGTTGTGTGCAAACTTACTGAGGATGCACTTAATTGCTTAGTTCAGATTGTTGATAAAGATAGGAAAGAGAAGTGGCACCAATAGTGAGACCTGGAGAACACCCCTTGTAACCAGCTGCCAAATGGATTTAGCTCCATTCACCACTACTCTTTGGACCTAGGCATCCAGCCAATTTTTTACTCAGCAAAGAGTACACACATACAAGCCATGAACAGGTTCCCCAGAAGAATATGTGTGCACACATATATGGTTTTAATTAACCACATTTTGTAAAGACTAATTTTTAACCTTGTTTATACTCAAGAGTATCAAAAGTAAATGCTTCTGAGTAGGAAAAGTTACTTTTGATGATGGAAGGAATTTTCTAATGAATTATTGAAGGACACAGTGTGCAGTGCAAATATAACAAGGAAAACATCTTTGCATATAAATCATATAGAAAATGTAGATAATATGTCAAAGCAGTAATATTTTAACCTTTAAGAGTCAAGAGGATATGCTGGACATATGCTGATTTCAGGGAATTGTAAAACAGGAATTCTGCAGGAGATTTCAAAGAGCAGCAGCATGATCTGTCTTTTTTGATTGCCGACAAGAAGATTAGTGGAAGTACCTATCAAGAAACAAAATCTCTATCAGATTATTAAAAGACAGTACATACTGGAAAGAAAGCAAACCAAACCAAAATCAACAAACCATCAAAGAAGAAAAGAAAAAATAAATTCCTTAACTGGAATGGTTGAACAAACCTGTATTGAATTAGTTATCAGATGTTATAGTAGAGAAATAAATTGATGCATAATTATCTATGCTAGCAAAAATAGTAGCCCTGTTTTCAGTTTTAATGTCAGCTCACAATGCTGATTGGGATCTAATGCTATTTTGACATAATAAAGTAAAAAGTTGAAATATATGGTATTTGCAAACAAGCACACTTCAGTTACTGCGGAATTGACAACCAAATGAGGTGTTGCCTATCTAAATCCCTGAAGTGAGTATGACTATAAAATTTACAGGAATTATTTTAAGAGTTAAGGACTATCTCACTGTAGAAGAACAGGAAAATGACTCACTGGGCTTTAACAGGGAGGGGAATTTTTAATGAAATATGAAAATATTATATAAACATTATATAAATAGTTGTATACATATGAGTGTGTTCGTATATGTGCACATTTGCCTTTATAAAAATTTTAAACCAGTTATAAATATTTTACTCAGACTCAAAAAATAAAAAACCCAGATCACTATACAATGAGATGAATATATAAGACTTAAGTCTTAAAACTACAAAATGAAGTTTCTTACATAAGACCCTTACCCTGTTGATGATACAGTCAAGTGTGACCTGACATGTAGGTGATAACTACCTCTAGGAGAGCCTATGAAAGTAGTATGGGACAAAAATCTATCACCTCGTTTTAACCATCCCTTCCACATTAACAACAAAGAAGGTCCTTTCCCCCCACCTTCTCTCCCATCCCCCCCAAGGAATTTAATGGTTAGATACATTTATAAGTATTTAAACGGGATATATAATTACTGGAAAACTAATTTGTATCTATTATTTTCTCAGAAGCCATGTCAAACCTTTATAAGTTAGTAATTCTAGGTATGCTATTAAACTGGCATACCAGCATAAGATGCTCCTCTCTCCTTTAGAGTCATAATGAGGCATAATTTTAAAAAGATATTGCTGAATTACCTGTTACCTGCAAACCTCAACCTGAACATTTTTATACTCTGCAAAAAATAGTTACTTCCTAAAAGCTTTTTCAAATCATCTTGAACAGGGAGCTCTCCATGTTTTTTGTTCAAATGAAGCTGAAAACCAGAAAATCAATTGGGCACATAGCAAGTTTCCTTTGTGCTTTCCTTAGGACTGGAAAATTAAGACAGGTAGATGAATGAAATCCGTGGGATATGTGGCACATGAGAGACATATGAAGGTTTGAAAAGTCCTACATATCCAAAATTTTGTCACTAAAATCATTAACCTTGGAGAAGTGTTACTAAAGAAACAAAAGTTCCTGGAGAACTGCAGTACACTTGGGACTTTTTCTGTCACTTAATGGCATGACTGGGTGACTGTCCTTGATTGTCTGTGTTGAGTCTAATTTGACCTGGGCTTGCCATGGAGAAATATTTTCCCTTTCCTTTTCTTATGATGTTTCTATCTGGAAGAATTTTGTATCAATTTAAGAAAAAACTTTTATTAGTTGGGATACTCAGTGCTCAACTGGTAACCGGCTTTCTATGTTAAGTTTAATAATCGGTCAACATCACTTAGGGAATGAGAGACTGAATAAATGAAGATTTTGTATGCCATGGAATATTACCTTCTTAGAACAGTGGCTCTGATTTTCACATCAAATTTTGTTTAAGTGAAAATATGTTACATTCAGTATGAGAGTGCCATTCTGAATCTTATTTCACCATTTGGCAGAAAACTTCAGTTACGTCCACAGCTCTGTGTTTTACATAGGAACATTATAGAAACAAATACATTAACAATAAAAAGAGAGCCAGGGAGGATCTTCATCCTTTATTGGATGCTGGAGGGGAAATTAAAATCAAGGATGAGGAAAAGGCTGAGATACTTAATGCCAACTTTGCCTCCATCTTTATTAGTCACATCAGCTGTTCCCAGGGTATATCTTCTGAGCTGGAAGATAAGGAAGGAGAGGAGAACAAGCTAAGGCACTGCTAAGGAGACCTGCTAAGGCACCTGGATGTTCACAAGTCCATGGGGCCAGATAGGATCCACATGAGAGTATTGAGGAAGCTGGCACAGGACCTTGCTAAGCCTTTCTCGCTCATTTATCAACAGTCTTGGCTAGCAGGGGAGGTCCTAGATGACTGGAAGCTTGCCAGTGTGGTGCCCATCTACAAGTGCTGGAAGGAGGAGCCAGGGAACTACAGACCTGTCAGCCTGACCTCAGTACCTGGAAAAACTATGGAGTGAGCTCACATGGCAAGTAAAGGACAGTCAGGGGATCAGGCCCAGCCAGCATGGGTTCAGGAAAGGCAGGTCCTGCTTGACCAATCTGATCTCCTTCTATGACTGTATGACCCACCTAGTGGACAAGGGAAGGGCTGTGAACATTGTCTACCTGGACTTTATTAAAGCCTTTGATACTGTCTCCCACATCATTCTCCTAGAGAAGCTGGCAGATCATGTAATAGACAGGTGTATTCTTCACTGAGTTGAAAACTGGCTGGCTGGCCAGGCCCAGAGAGTTGTAATGAACAGAGTTAAATCCAGTTGGTGGATGGTCACCAGTGGTGTCCCCCAGGGCCCAGTACTGGGCCCCATCTGGTTCAATATCTTTATCAATGATCTAGCTGAGGGATTGAGTGCTGCCTCAGCAAGTTTGCAGATGACACCAAATTGGGTGGGAGTGTTGATCTGCTTGAGCATAGGAAGGCTCTGCGGAGGGTTGTGGACAGGCTGGATCAATGGGATGAGGCCAACGGTATGAGGTTTGACAAGGCAAAGTGCCAGATCCTGCATTTCAGTCACTGCAACCCCAGGAAGAGCTACAGCCTTGGGGAAGAGGTGGGTGCAGCCTCTTCTCTCAAGTAAATAGGGACAGGAGTCGAGGAAATGGCCTGAAGCTGCGTCATGGGAGGTTTAGATAAGATATTAGGAAGAATTTCTTTACTGAAAGAGTAGTCAGGTACTGGAATGGGCTGCCCAGGGAGTTGGTAGAGTCACCGTCTCTGGAGGTATTCAAAGAACATGTAGATAAGGCCTTAATAACATGCTCTAGTGGGATGGTGAGGTAGTTTTTGTGTGTGTGGGTTGGTTTTTTTTTTTTTCATTTGGTTGTTTTTTGTTTTGTTTTCTGTTTTCATTTGCTTTTGTGTATGTATGTAATTTTGTGTTGTTGTTGTTGACTGTTGTACACATTTAGATGTCTTTTCCAGCTGTGACAACTCTGTGATTCTGTTGGTTTTAAAATAGAAAATTTATTTGTATATGTATAAAAATGCTGCTGTAAAACTGTAAACCACTTCCTAAAATGTTTGACTGCTACATTTTTACCCTAAGTATATATTTTTTTCTAAGAAGTATTTAATAAAATGCTTTAAAATAAATTAGTAAGAATCAAAATAGTGCCATCTGCTTACCCAGCTTGAAACACATTACTTCCTAGCCTAGCTAGTAGTGTACTTATGATTTTACAGTACCTAATTTAATGTCATTTTGCAATAAATTTGTAGGAAAAGCTTCAATAGTGTCTCCTAAATAAGTAACAATTATTGAATACAAATGCAATAAGAAAGAGTGAAATAGATACTGGATGGATAGTGGATTTACAACACCAAAAAATGTAGAACTTTGTCCAAGCTTTGTGCCAAACTCTGAATAGTTCCTAGCTTACACTTTAATTTCATAAATAGAATGTCTTAAATTGGCATGACTGTTAATTAAAGATCATTCTTTCCAATCTTTTTTAACTCATCACATGTGAAGGACCAACTAACAAAGACTACTAAAACAATGCTTTTGTTTGTTTGTTTGGTTGGTTGGTTGGTTGATTGGTTGGGGTTTTTTTTATGTTAAGCTGGTGCTTCATGAGGATTAGTAGATAAAATACTGTTGGATTCCATCTTTTGCTGTTGGCCATCTGCAGGCTGTAATCTCTGGCTATATAGGACAATTTTTCAAATTGTCACAGGCCCCTGAAGACATTATGTTGTTTTCTTCTGAACGAAAAACCATCTGCAGAATTCTTCTGTCATCGCAACTCACCATTACACTGCAACAGAGCACCAAATCAAGGTAAAAAGCCTCATTTTGTTAGCTAGAAAATAGACACACAATAAAAAGTGTACATTCTATCAAGAAGTACTCACAGTCCAGTCTTTGACAAGGTGGAGTAGGTGGATGAACCAGGTGGAGTGGGTTGAAGAGAAGGGGGGAGAAAAGCTGAAGTGAAACAGGAAACTTATTGTATGCTAAGCAGATTCCTAGCACAGTTCTGTGTTGACATTGACAACAAGGATGCTTTATAGTGTGGCAGCAATCTTAGCTCTTAGATGAAATCTCTTCCCTGTCTTTAGGGGTGAAAGGGTATGAGAATATGAAAGACAATATGAGAGTATTTAAGAGGAATACTAGTAGGTAAGTGGTGGAGATCATTTACACTGTGAAAAGTTGGGAAAACTCAAGCGAAGTTTAATTTTACAGAAATTCTACTGATAAAAAACAATGGTCTAGAAACTAAAAAGAAGGCAGCTATGCTTTTGAAATGACAGCTTTTAAGTAACAGAATCAAAAGTGATGTTTTAAAGCAGCACTTCAGCATATTTAAGATAGGTTTACTGCTAAGAAAAGTAGATAAATGATCTAAGGAATTTTGGTATTTAGGACTGATGGTAAAGTTTGGACTGTAAAGAAAGCCCATGTAAGTCTCTAGGGCATGCATGCATCTATGAAAGAGAATCTCAGTGTGACTCTAGTATCACAGTATAGGCATGACAGGACCTTTCCCTGTAGCCAGAGCACTGAGGTGGATCTGATTTTATCTTTTCCTCTAAGAGTGAACCCTGTGCAGCAACAGAGCTCCTAAACTGAAGTGCTAAGTTTTGTCTGGGCACAGGTTACCTTCTGAGGAGTTTTGCTGGGTAGACAAAATATAAATACAGGAGACTGAAAACAAAGCCTACCATGTGTGCCCTGTGTCCTTTCCTTAAGTCTTGCTCCCATCAGCATCCTTCAGTGCTTCCTCTTCTGTCATAAACTCTCTCATTTGTTTGGCACCTATTATGTGACATTCATTCTCCTAGTCTAATACTGTTCATGTCTGTGTATCACATTAAGAATTCATTTTTATATCTATTCATGGTCATCTCCAAAAAGATCATGTTTGTTTAGAAATTTTTTTAGGAAATTTGTTTTGCTTTTCCTCAGGATTCTTCAAACCATTTCATTCCACACTTCATTATAGCTCTTCATCAACTGGATAACTTTAACTGTTGCCTAGACGTGATGGAAGATGGTTTCTAAGCTGAAATAGGCACTTTTCTAAAATTTAATTTTCTATCATTACACAGTACTTTTTGACTGAAAAGTTCACAATAAAATGATAGGATTATTTTTAGGAACTACACCACTATTTCTAGTAAATCAGAGCTAAAAAACTGTCAGAAAAAAAAAAGAAAAAAAGACTTTTACATATGGATGGAAGCAATTTTAAAGAGTTTTTGAGAGTTCAATAGATTTCTACTTTCCTTCTGTATATTCTTTTCTATATACATCCACAGCCAACAGTTTCTTAATCTAATCTTACCTTTAGCTGTAATAGAAATAAAATTTTTACTTGTATGTTATCATGACCATTTTCAAAATGACTTCATAATAAATTTTTTCCACTTGATGCATGAGGTGGCCCTATTTCTATGTTTTCACCAAGATAGTTGATAGACATTTTAGGATGAGGCCATGCACTGTTTCAAGGTTTTAATATCACATTATTTTGACTGAGATCGTCAAATCTTCAAAAAGAATAACTCCTTAATATATTGTAGTCTGTTATAACTGATACTGGTTTTAAAAGTCATTGTTAACCTACTGAGATGAAAACAGGAAGGCTTACTCTAATATTTATTAGTCTTTAAAGTTTCTAACTTTAAAGGAACATGCTAGCCCTCTGATAATAGCTGCATGAAAATACAGCTTTTTCCAGTTGCTTTTCTGCCCTTCAGTAAGAAGCAGGTTACATTTTACTGAGATACAACATGCATTAACTTTCTACTTATAGATCAAAATGAGAACACTTCTGCTTTACAACCTTAGCTATATTTTCATAGTTTTCCTATAGCTTTCTTGTAAAATACTCATTATAAAGTCTGACCTATAAAATGATACTACTTTTCTTCATACTATTCCAATGTTTCTTGAGATTATTTTATTTTTCAGTATTTGCAGTTTGAAAGGATATCCTATTCTTATAAATGTGTTAATAAAAATATGTTAAAAAAGTATTTCAACTTTGTATGCACATGAAAATATGCAAGGATTTGGCCTCAGGGATAGCACACATAATTTGCATGCATTCCTACATATATGCTCAAATATACCTCATTAGAATAATCTTTTTCAGAAAAACATAACTTTAAATCCAGCTAGTGTTCAACTGTGACTGAAAACAATTGCAAATGACAAACTCTGTAGAAATATTTGGTGATTTTAACAGAACGAGGTCTTCTTAGAACTCTATAGGCTACGTGTTACCAATGCTACATCTGCAGTTCAGTGCTTTCCTTGCTCTTTAATATAACTCACACCTCATTTAGTCAGTAGTTGTGCCCATTTTAAGAACAATAGCTCATAGTAACAGGGCCCTGAACAAGTCTGATTTAAGTCTCTGCTATCATTACAGGGTAAGACCAAATAGTACCCAGAAGTGACCACCAACCCAGACTTTTCTATGATTCTATACTGTCCTTTGATGAGTTTAAGGCAACAGAAATGCAGCAATGCAACATATTTATTTGCTAGACCACTTGGAGAGTCTTCAGTAAGGACACAGCCCTAAACTGATAAAAAAAATGTATCATCACTTATACCCATTTCTTCAAACTCAAACTGCACAAAGTTTGGCTCAAAAATATTTTCTAAAATTGTGTTTGGTTGGTTTTTTTTCCTTTTCCTTCCTCGACTATCTCTCACTAGCTTGCTTTTGCATTGCCAGGAACTTTTTGTGCGGTGAAGTATATTCACCAATGAAAACGCTCTGTATCAGTAGTAAATAGGTATTTCTTTAAGATACTCAGAGATGGATCTTACCGCATTGCTATAGTACTAAGTCTATTTCAGTTCTGTCAAAAAGGACCCAGGTTTTTTTATTATTATCCAAACTGAAGTAAAATTCTTTCTCTTTTTTTTTTTTTTTTTTTTTTCACCACTAGACCAATTTCAAATAGATTTCTAAAATGCTTACAGAAATCAAACTTCACCAGCCAATTATGCTTGATGATACTTGGCTTCTGAAGTTTTCAAAGCCCACCAAATTATCATGAATTCAAACAGTATAAATCCATTTAATTTATCTGAAAGCTATGCCATGATTCAGTAAAGCACCTAAGGCTAGAGTCAATAAGAATCTGTCATCCAGTAGATAATTTAGACAAAGCTAAGCTAGCAAGGCTTGTCATCTAAAATACATAAAATTAAAATCCTTTCTTTGCTGCTGCTGGACTGATGTTAACAATCTCTAGGAGACTTGTGTCCTTAAGAAATCACAGCGAAGTACTCCAATCTAAGTATCTCCCAGCCTCTCTTCTATCTGTGCCTGACCTGCACCAAAGAACTGGAAGTTCTCCTGTGTAAGTCCCTATACCTAATGGGAATATGCAACCTCAGTCAACTGGTAGCACTGAGTATGTAGGGTGAGTGGTGGTCTAAGGAGAGACCAGATGTGTTCAATGTTCTTTGAAGGGTTTAATGACGATGTTATTTGTTTTTTTTTAATAGTGCAATCCTGCTGTTAGGTACTCTGTGTATCTCTGTTCCTCCTCATATAGCTGTGTTACCTTTCCAGGCCCTGCTCCCAGGACTGCTTGTGTATTTGCCCACTGAAAGTTATATTTAAAATTTACAAGTACTTTTTGGAGCAAAGTTTGGAAACCAGATTTCTCCCAGCTAATGCCCTAATGACTAGAAGTTATAACTCAGACTATTCCTCAAGTGATTTTCCTCTGTCCCCTTCTGATGTGGGAACTTCTAGGAATAAATTGACATAACTCTTTCCAGTTATGGAACCCCTCCGTCACTAGCTATTTCCCTTATTACATTCTGTAGAAGTGAATGGTAATGGTTTATATGTACTTGCATACAGAAAAGACACCGTGCCTATTTCAGTGCTATTAGATCATGAAATTCTAGTCATGAAGTTTATAGTCAAGCCATTGGAGAATGATTACCTGAATAAAAGTAAGAACATGATATGACTTTGTGCTGTTATAGAAAATTCTATTTCTATATCTATCCCAATTTCTTTCTCCTTGTAATTTCTAAGATAGAGAATTAAAATTAAATTCTGCTGGGTATGTACAAAAATTTTGAAATGCAGCTACCAGGCTACATTAGATCTCTTGCTATGGAGTAGATATAGTTTGGTCTAAGGGAAAATGCAGTAAAAGGCTGCAGAGGCTAGTGTCTTGCATAAAGTTGTACATGAAGCTCGTGGGCCTTTGAGTTTATATGCAGTGACACTCTTCCAGGGCCCCTGTTTTAGGAAAAAAGAGTATCATTAGCTCCTGGTAAACTGATCCTTGGAGCCAACCACAGAAAACATTATGAGTGCTCTCTGATGTCACGGAATACAGAGAATATTTCAGGCAGCACTGATTTACTTGAGAGTTTTATGAAACTTTAGCCTAGTTGCGTCTGATGAAAACTGTAAGATCTTTATTGCCTGGCTTCCCCCATATCCTCTTTCAGTTAGATGTCTTCTGATACACTGGTGTTTTGCAGAATGACAGTGTGCATCAAGCTTGGAGAAATATCTTTCACACATATCATTTCCCACCGACGTTCTCAAGTAGCCTCTAATACAATTGTAGTCCACCATTCTACATGGTGGTGTGATGCTAAAAGGAAAGATTTTGTATACTTAAGTCATTTGGTTTAGGACATTTCTTTACATCATTACTTACATAGGGCTCAAGAGAGTAGCATTTAAAAATTAACCACATAAATTATTTTTAACTGACTAATAACCTGAGGTGCACTCATAACAACATCAGCTCCATTTAATTTGGAGTTCTAGTACCATTTTGATGCATTTCTCATTGCAGATGGCTACATTTTGTGGCCAAAGCTATTTTACCCATTTGTGAAAGATGCATGTATTGCCAGTATATCTTTAGAGTGCAGATAAATAATAAAATGTTTCTACAAGAAAATAACTGTAGGTTTTGGCCCCGTAGTAGATATATTTGAAACCAAGCTACACAGATTTGGGATCAATCAGAACTCTTTCTCCTCAGATGTAACAAACTCTTTTCACATTAAATTACATAGCTCACACACTGCACAGTTTAATCATGGATAAATGTAAATTTCTGTATATAGCTAGATTGTTTTCTGACAGGGTTTCTTCTCTTCAAGATTTCACAGAAAATCACAAATCAAAATACATTTCCACAGTATTATTTATTACTTCTGATTCCCACAGGGCTAATTAATGTCAAGTCACTCACGACTCAGTAAAATGAGAGATTCTGAGAGAAGTCCTTGGCATTAGTAAGAGCTCAGCAGTCATTATTTGCTTCATATACTCCAAAGTAATCTTGATTAGTGCCTAGGGAGCAATGCACTATTGCTCTCAGTTTAATGTCAATGTAGTTTTAAAAAGAAAGTAAACATGAATGGCTGTTACCTTATATGAAGATATTCAAAAGGTGTATTTTGTGCTCCTGATATTAATTAAAAGTAGTTGTTTGTTTCATTTTTTTTAATGAAATGAACTTGATGTGCTAGTATATAAGATGCAGGATACAACATCATTTCATACTTTGCTTATGAAAGAACACAATAATAAAAAAGTGTGCCATATATACTTTCAGTAATTTATTGCAGGTTGACATAAAATGACAAGGAAATAGCAAATTCAAGAACCAGAATATGAGGTGATTAAAAATGGAGGCAGAAACACAGAAGGAGACAACACAGGCAATGAAATTGTGCTGTATGAGAACTGTAAATAGTAAACTAAGACTCCTCTTCTCAAATACACAATATTCAGAATGTGTCCTTCCCTTTTAACCTGTTTATCTTTTGACATTTGTTACAGCAAACTAAATGAATAAACTTTCAGATATTGATAGCAGAGCATCTGAGCTGGACCAGCACCTTTAAAATTAACGATAATTCTTGTATGTACCTTACTGGCATGGGGAAGGTGGGAAGAAAGGGAGGATTAATTGTGCTGCTTCTAGACCTCATGAGTTTGCTGGACAAAATTCTGCTTGTCTCTGGACAAAATTCTGCTTGTGTCTTGGCACATACTTGTATATCCATTTCTTTTGGTAGGATTGAATGGTTCCAAGGAGATTCCTTCCTAACTGTAATTTCAGGATGTGACAGAGATAGTAAGCATTTTTGTCTCTTGAAAGCAGCATGTGCTTGTAGGTTGTGAATGTAAATATAGCCTAGATCAGATTCACAGCCTTTGATAAAGATGCAGCAGTAATTGAAAGCTCTGGAAAAGTTTTTCTATCTTCAGGAACACAACTAGTGCGATGTCCTGAAGCATGCCAGATAGCAAACTGTACACTTAAAGATGTGTAGAAGATATCTAGCAGTAGCTTCTCTCTCTAGCAATTAACTCCTCTGTTGGATGTGGTGAGGAATGTACAGGTCTTCTAACTGGGGCTAGCCTGTGCTTTATCTCCTTAGGAGGACCATTTGCTTTATCCTCCTTTATCCTACCACTGGCTCACCTCTGCAGTTCCTGTCTGTGAACTAGTACTAGTACGTGCAATGGTGATTAGGTAGTGATCCTCTCATGCTTCTTGCTTGCAAAGTTGCTTCCAAGGTCAGCTCTCCATTAGATTTTTCACTCAATTTTCCTATTAACTGGCATGTGAGAATCCCAGCCTGTCAATTAGACAGTCATAAATCATCACGATTGTGACCAGTGGGTTTCTGCTCAGTGAAGTGAACAAAGGAATATAAGGTCTTACCTGTATTCCTTGACTTGAATAATTCTATTGTTCATCTTTACTGAAAAAATCTCTCATGTTTGCTCCATGTTTTTCTTTTTTTTTTTTTTTTTAATTTTACAACTTAAAACTATAGGTTTCACTGACCTACTTATCTGCAAAACATGTTCTACTTACATGCAGGTGGGGTGTCCTACATATAAACTTAATCAAGTCACTGTGAATCTGTCTTGATATTTTCAATCTGCAGTCATTTTTTTTTCCCTTGGTGAAGCTTTGTGCTAATGTTTAAAATTAGATATTTTCCATTGTGGATAATTTCCTTCATTCGAGTGAGAAAAAAAAATCATGGAATAATTTTAGTATTTATATGAACATTGCTTTATATTCATCTACTTGTTAGTCACTGTTTGTAAAGCAGAACGTAAAGTCTTATTTTCCCCTCATTTTGCTTGAATTGCAAAAGCTATTTTGCTTGTCAAATTACTTTCATTCTTTCCCAGAAAACTTGTAAAATGATATGGAGGACTATTATTCATCTATACTCTATACTCTTTACTTTCACTCTAGCTTTTATTGTAGTCAGAACAATTTAATCTACTATCTTGTGGCAAAAAATATTCCAACAAATGTACTTCTATTACTAAATCTCTTACTTAATCTATTTTCATATCTCATTGTATGCAGGTTATATCACCTCTGAGTTGTGATATCTAGCAGAAATGTCATTATTTTAAGCAAAGGAATAATGTAAAGTAATATAAAACACAAGATACTGTAAAATATAAAATACTGTTCTTCCTCTACTGCACAGATATCTTTTTTAATGGGACTTCATTTTCCTGTAACATCTGTCTTTCCTCCAAAGAGAGAGGAAAAAAAAAATGTCTTAGCATTCTAAAGTTGGATAAATGTAGTACAACTGGAATTGTTAATTCCAAAAATCTATTATCATTATTATCATTACTTTAAACAAACAAATGAACAAAATATAAAATTAAAGAACCACACACAAAAAGACAGACATTCAATGTTTAATAAAGTTTTTTTTTTTGTGAAGCCAACTTGCTGTATGCATTCTAGTTCAGAGGAAACATAAGCTACATACAGTAGTTAAAAACAAAGAAACAAACAAGAAAGTAAATAAAACAGATTCTAAAGCATAAACCTTTAGCTTCATAGTCTGAATTTCTAGGAATTTAATGAGGTCCAGTAGTCATTATACTATTTACTACAAGCATGTAACAATGGCAGAGTTGAAAAAAAATTTCAGCCGGGAGAAAGTGGAATCTCCCTTGTGCACGCTTGAGTAATGCCTTAGATGGGTCTGGCAGGTTTGTTTTGGAATAGGCTGAGTGTCAGGAGGATGGAGCCAGGCTCTTCTCAGTGACGTCGAGTGACAAGGGGCAAGGGGTGCAAGCTGGAACATAGGAGGCTCTGTGTAAACATAAGTAGAAACTTTTTCATGGTGAGGGTAACAGAGCACTAGAATTGGGTGCCCAAAGAGGTTGTGGAGTCTCCTTCTCTGGAGACGTTCAAAACCCGCCTGGACACGTTCCCATGTGACCTGTCTACGTGATTCTGCTCTAGCAGGAGGGTTGGTCTAGCAGGAGGGATGATCTTTTGAGGTCCCTTCCAACCCCTAACATTCTGTGATTCTGTGACTAATAGAAAGAGAAAGCCAGAGCATATCCCAGAGCTCTGTACATGGAGGGATATTCCACAACAATTTCTTCTTTCTTTGATAAAACATATTCAGTTGTGTTCAAGAGTTTGGCCTTTTTATTTTCTCTCAGAGCAGAATGCTTTGCCTTAGTAAGTTTTTCCAAAATAAAGTTGTTGAAATACATATTTTGGGAATATACTTGGATTTTAACGTACATTTTATTTTCAATTATTTCCTTAATTTTTTAATGTAAGAACATGTCAACATTTCATTAAATGTTTTACTTTATGTTGATTTTTATATTATTGTTATAATTTTAGAAGTATTTTATTACATGGCCATTTACAGGTGATTTCCTCTAGAATCAGATTAATTTTTAATTAAGTTTTATTATTTAATTTTTTGTTTTATTACTTAAGTTCACTTATGACAGGTTGTTTCAATTTTGTTCAGCAGCAACTTCCCTTAATGATTTAAAAATAAATAATAATTTACATTATGTTATGGCTATGCATATTAGTAACAGTTACACACTTTTCCATATTTAATTATGTGGATATATATACCAATGGGTAGATACAGGTAATATTTGATGAAATACCTACATTTACAAAACATAGTAATAAAAATAATTGCACTAAATAGCTGGAGAAAAATCAGTGTCCTAAATTTGAGAAAGTCAATATTCCATTATGAATCTTTTCAGACAACCTTTCCCTTAGAAAAAAACCTATTACTGATTATGTCACTTTATCTTACTTTGTAGTGTAGTTCTTAGCATGCATGCAGAAATATGAGTTTGAAGTTATGCAAACATTAATGAATTTTTTATACCGTTTTAGGGCACTTTTACTGCCTTAAAGATTTGTTATAAATGCTTCCAGCAGGTGAAATCTGTTGGATCCCTATAGACAGATGTGCATAATCAGGATGTTTTCATGGATTTCACTGTGTATTTTTCAGGAGTGGATTTGATGTCTAAAAAAGTGTCTGTCTTAATTTGAAATCTCTAGTAAAATAAACACTTGTTTACACATCAGGAACATCCATTTTAAACCATGTATTTGTTAATACAGACATTTTTTACTGCAACTGATCTGTTCAGCAAACTATTGTGATTTCATATTAATTGCAAATAGAGAAGACTAGTGCTGTACAGGTTTTTATAAGCTTAAAAATTGGTTTCTTCCTGCCACCTACCTCATATTTTTCATTGAATTTCAAATATATCTGGGCTTAACCTTCAAGATATCAAAATATATCTCCCAGAAAATATAGAATCCAAGTAAGAAGATTTAAGATATAGAAGATGTTGCTTTTTTAAAGTTAGAAATATGTTACAATAAATACTGGCAATATATAAACAAAGCCACAAACAGCACAGTGCCAGTCATACATCACTGCAAGCAGATATAAACCATAGCACAGTGTTCAAGACATTGTAATGACTATGAACTAGTACATGAAACAAAGATTACCCCCAACATTTAGTATACTAAATATAAAATGAAGAGCCAGAGCCACTAATTGACAGATAGGGAAATAGATAGGGAGGAGAGAGCATTTTCTCTAAATTCTCCTATCATTCTGTTGCACTTAAAGAGCAAACTGAGAACAGTGCCCCGTACTGAACACTGATGAGACCACACCTTGAGTATTGTGTCCGGTTTTGGGCACCTCAATGCAAGAGAGATATCGAGGTGCTGGAGTGAGTGCAGAGGAGGGCAATGAAGCTGGTGAAGGGCCTGGAGAATAAATCTTCAAACTAAATAGTCCCAGCTCTCTCAACCTTTCTTCATAACAGAGTTGCTCCAGTGCCCTAATCATCTTTATTGCCCTCCATTGGACTCTCTCCAGTAGTTTCCTGTCCCTCTTGAACTGGAGAGCCCAGAACTGGACACAGTATCCCAGATGTGTCCTCAGCAGGGCAGAATAGAGGGGAGGATGACCTCCCTTGACCTACTGGCCATACTCTTCTTTATGCACCTCAGGATGCCACTGGTCTTCTTGGCAACAAGGTTGTAATGCCAGCTCATGGTTAACTTACTGTCTACCAGGACTCCAAGACCCTTCTCCTCAGAGCTGCTTTCCAGCATGTCTGCCCCTAAGCTGTATTGATGCGTGGGGTTATTTCTCCCCAGCTGCAGGACCCTACACTTTTCCTTGTTGAATCTTATTAGGTTCTGCTCTGTGGATATATCATCATATATACGTATATCATCACTGTTTTAATATTTACAGTGAGAACAGAACAAACAAACAAACAGAAAATAACTTCTCCAAAAGCAAACAGAAGTTAATTTGTTGGTTTACACTGTAAGAAATACACAGATAATTGTTTATTGCATCCACTTTAGAGTAACCTTGATCTACTTAAGTAAAGATCATGTAAGATGAATGAGTGCAAAAACACATACTAATGTTTGATAACAATGACAAAACAATGAGTTTCTAGCATTTACTTCTTGGAAGCTCTTGAATCATGTTTTTCAGAGCTGTTCAACAGAATTTGAATCTGTTGAATCAGTATCTCTGGTCCTCCCTGAGTTTTGTGAGGAGCATCTTGTTCACAGATGACACCAAGTTAGGTAAGAGTTGTTGATCTGCATGAGGATAGGGAGGGTCTACAGAGAGACTTGGATAGACTGGATTGATGGGCCAACGTTAATGGTATGAGCACAAGGCCAAGTGCTGGGTCCTGGATTTGGGCCACAACAACACCAGGCAATGCTACGGGCTTCAGGAAGTGTGGCTGGAAAGTTGTCTGGTAGAAAAGGACCTGGGGGTTCTAATTGACAAGCGGCTGAATATGAGCCAGCAGTGTGTCCAGGTGGCTAAGAAAGCCCATGGCATCCTGGCTTGTCTTAGAAACAGTGTGAGCAGCAGAGGCAGGGAGGTGATTGCCCCCCCCCCCCCCCCCCCCCCACACCG
>JAAGNO010001189.1:0-16245 GCA_033439905.1 Ceryle rudis
GTTTTAAAAGGATGACTATTTGGTTTTATAATAGAATTATTGCATTGAATAAAGGCTGCTTCAAGAGAGGAGTGTACCAAATTATGGATATCTCTTTCTAAAAGAGCGAAACACTTTTTTTTTCCAATGGATGTCTGCCTCTCCAGAACGTTATCTGGCTGCTTGGTATGCAGGGAGGGAAAGAGCCTCATAAATCAGATGTGGATTATTTCTTATTATTTATTCAGAAACATTTTTGCACATCACAATACTAACTTTGTAAGAGAATTACTTATCAGCATAAAACATATACAGGATATTTAGCTGTCAAAGAATTTACGAGTTAGAAGGAGCAGTGCAATGTTAGTTCGGGGTTTTTTTCTGCTTCGTGTGGGGTTTAATGTCATTTAGTGTTTTGATGGCTCCAGTTCTAGACTGTAAAATAGGCATAGCAATCTGATAGCTATGGGGAGATACTGGGAGTTACATTTAGCAGAGGTTCAGAAAAGAAGTTGAAGCTGCCTGAACATTGACGACAAAGTGTTTTCTCTTTCTTCATACAGTTGTTTTCCCAGTTCTATTACCTGTAGTTTAGAAAAAACCTCCTACAATCTCAGTGAAGGACTGGAGTTGGGCGTAACAGAGAAGCAAAGGTTTCCTTACTGTTTTGTTTTGGTGTTGCTAGATGAGCTCCTGCGTCAGACTTTTTTTTTTTTAATCTGTTTATGTTAAGCTAGTTACAGTCTGAGCTGCTTTGTTTGTTTACCAAGCAGGTGCAACAAGTATAGAGATTTTTCAAACCCTTGGTAGTTAGCCCAGCGCTGCCTTTCACTATTATTTAAATAAGGTCAATTCAACCAAAACGTAATAAAAATAAGTAATAAATTTGTTATACATATGTAATAAAGAAGAGCATTAAGACATTTGAGGGATTTCATACTTAAAAGGGCCATTCTTGTCTGTAGAAGTACATACTGGGTCCCTTTGTTGTAAGGTGAGCTCTGCAATTTGTCTGAAAACAGAAACTCACAGATGTTGATGTCGAGAATAGAAAGAAAGCCCACCGCTTCTAACCAGGTGTCAAGGAAAAATTTAATATCTGCAGAGGATATTCTTCTCCTTAAATTCACACTGAAATCATATGTAAATATTCTGGGAAGCATATGATATTTGGGGAATATTTATAGATTTGGTCACTGTTATGAGTTAGTGAGGACAAAAACCCGTCCTAGAGGATATCAAGGTATTCCAGTGACTAGCTCAGAAACTCAGAAGAAGCTGCAGAGCCCTTCCCAGAGCAAGAGACACTTGTAAGCTTTAGTTTTATACAGTTATCTGTGTACTGTAAGGACTGTCAGTTTCTGTTAATCTTTGTAATTTTTCCAAAGTGAGAATTCCAGAATAATTAGCAGCTTTCCAGTGCATTGAAAAGCGGCTGGTTTTGTTAAGGACCCGATTATACCAACAGCCATAATATCATATGGTTTGTGCACACCCATATGCTCACATCGCACTCATATTCCTACCTGCACGTGCACATTGTTATAGTGTGCTTCTGGGACGGGGGGAATGTGCATGGTACATATAAAAAGTACATGTAACTAGTGCAAAAGCAGGATTTCACTGCAGGGTTATGAGCTCTAAATGAAAACAACACTCTGTTTTAGAAAAGTTCTGAATTTCACACGGTTCAAGGTGGCCAGTTACACACTAAAGGGATTTCTAAAGATTTCCAAAATTTATAGATAGGAAAAGATAAATAATTTCCTGAAAATAAGAGAGCCTGGTTTCTGGTTCCATTTTCAGTTTGCCAAGCCATGCACAGTTTCACTTGGCCATGCTAAAAAGCTGAGACTGACTTTATGATTTTTTTTAATTAATTCTGAAGTTTTTGTTTTGTGGAAGACAAATTGCAGCTAACTTTTTTAACCATAATACAGTACAACATGCTAGTGTCTTTTAAGTCCTTCTGGATCGTGGTACAAATTAGTAGTCTTACAAATCTTTTAAAATCAAATTAGTTATTCATTTTGCAGTTGTTGCTATTTTGTTCTCAAGTGCACATCTTCAGTCTTACGGTTGGATTTCTCTTTGTAAGTTGTAAAGTTTCAAAACAAGTATTGAACTTTTTCTAAATATACTGTTACCAAAAAAAAAAAAAAAAGCTAACTTCCAGTGTTGTGGGCACAGAATCACTACCTTAGGAGGCTTGCTTTAATGTGGCTCCTGAGAGATTTAACCACTGAACTGTTTGAAAGCAGCGTTGTTCTGCGTGTGGAACAGTTAGAAATGTTGTTTAGATACAATAGTACAATATTACATGAAGTTTGGCAATATTGGTTCTGGAATTTCAAGTTTATCTGTAATTTGCCTGCAGTGGAGAGAACACCCTTCCTCTAGGGCTGGTAAAGCACTGGAGCAGTTTTATTTACATAGAGTGGAAATGATGACAAAGTTCACAGCCCAAGTTTTTATGCGGATAGATCCAGTCCCTGCACCACTTCAGTCAGTCTCTGCCTGAGAAGTACTCCACGGAAAACAAAAATTAGAAAGAACAAATTCAACCACGATAGTAGTGTTATTTTTAAGCTAGTAGGCTGAACAATGTCCCTTCAGTAAAAATCATACAAATGCTACACTATTGACCACAAGAAATGAGGGCTGGTTTAGAGTCCCTTAGGCTTCGGTCATCTCTCTTACCCTGCAGCTGTAGTGTCAAGCGTTAGAATTACTGGAAAGTCACCTCTGGAATATTTGATGTCCTTAAATACAGGCTTGGTGATGTTTATTTTTAGGTACGTAGATTAACGATCCTTCATTATTTGCCTTTTTGCTCTAAATGAAAGTTTATGTCTTGAATTTCAAAAGACATACATGATAGTTTCATTCATGAGCTAAAATAAACCAAAGTAAGCCCACAGAGGAAGAGATTACTATAGGAGAATGGCTCTTACTGCTGTTAAACTGGACAGATATTTGCTTCTTTGCAGTGATTCATCTTTTTTCCTCTCTTGTTCAACAGAATTTTGGAAGAACAGACTAAGGAGGGAGCAAATGATACTCCCAGTCCAAAAGATCAAGTCTTTTTTTGGTTTGGTGGGTCTTTGTTATTTGTTTGGCATTTTAAAATTATTTATTTGTAAATAAATGCTACTATTTAACATTCATTAGTATTTCTGTGAAAGGAAATGCTTAGGCCGGGGGACCTGTCCTGAGGAAAGTATGGCAACACGTAGATTGGGACCATCCTGTAAAGAGCGAGGTTGGGACTGGAAGGAAGCTTATGAGTCATCAGTGCCATGCTCTGCTATCAGCAGCCACCTCGTGGCATGAGCCTGGTCCTGAACTGGTCAAATTCAACCACAAAAAGGTGTGTAGTAATCTATTCTCGAGTGAGAAACCTTCTCTCAAGCCACCACTGCATGTTTGTGATGTTATTTGTGTTTGCCTTTTTCCCCAGGTTGTGCCTTAGGTTAAATAGTTCTTTTCTTTCCCTTCCCTTTTCTCCTGTTCTGTACCAGGAGGCAGCAGCCAGTTCCCCTCTCTCCCTCTAAGA
This sequence comes from Ceryle rudis, assembly GCA_033439905.1. Taxonomy (NCBI): domain Eukaryota; kingdom Metazoa; phylum Chordata; class Aves; order Coraciiformes; family Cerylidae; genus Ceryle; species Ceryle rudis. Next base: position 3,536 of record JAAGNO010001189.1, read on the forward strand.
TGCTTCTACCCTCTCAAATAACATAGTTCCCCATTCACTTTTGTGTCCTCTCCCCTGTCATCTGCAATTCAGAAACATTAGTTCACTCCCACCTGGCTTTGGGAGTCACTCAGCTACTTCCCTCTGAAATAAAAACTAGCTGTAGTGTTTGGGTTTGTTCACTTAAAAGACCACACCCAGGGGATCATACAATTAATTCTATGGGTTTATCCCCCTTTGTCCTCGAATACCTTTTACACCCTCAAAAACCATTTAATTAGGCTTTATGGCAACAGGGAAGTGCTCCAGGAGCCCCAGCTAGATGTGTCAGTCTGCTTTCGGGAGGGTTTAGCCCTGAAAACCATGTACATCATAAAATCATGGACAGTTTGAGTTCAAAGGGACCTTTAAAGATCATCCAGTCCAACCCCACTGCCATGGGCAGGGACAAGAGAAAGTCAACCCTATCTTGGGCTATATCAAAAGAAGTGTGGCCTGCAGGTCAAAGAAAGTGATTCTGCCCCTCTGCTCCACTCTGTTGAGACCCCACCCAGAGCACCGTGTCCAACTCCAGAGTCCTCAGTACAGGAAACCTGTTGGATCAGCAGGTCCAGAGGAGGTCAGAAAAATGATCAGAGGGATGGAGCACCTCTCCTATGGGGAAAGGCTGAGAGAGTTCAGGTTGTTCAGCCTGGAGAAGAGAAGGCTCCAGGGAGACCTTATTGTAGCCTTTCAATACTTAAAGGGGGCCTGTAAGAAAGATGTGGAGAGACTTTGTCACAGGGCCTGTAGCTGTGGGACGAGATGTAATGGTTTTGAACTAAAAGAGGGTAGACTAGCTATAAGGAAGACATTTTTTATGATGAGGGTGGTGAAACACTGGCCCAGGTAGATGTCCCATTCCTGGAGTTGTTCAAGGGCAGGTTAGCAGAGGCTGTTAGCAGCCTGCTGTAGTTGAAGATGTGCCTGTGCATTGCAGGGGAGTCAGACTGTATGACCTTTAAATGTCCCTTCCAGCCAAAACTGTTGTATTATTCTTTCAATTGATCAGGTTGCTCAAAGCCCTGTCCAGCTTGACCTTGAACACTTCTAGTCATGGGGCAAAGCACATCACAGCCTGCACTTCCTTGCACAGGGGCCAGGGACCACTCACTGTGGGAGATAATGAGCACCTTAGTGTAGTTTCCCTGATAAAAGAGAGTCCTTCGGGCAGGGGTTTTAAGATGCTGCATCCCCAGCAGCAGTACTCAATTAAGCTGTTCTCATTCCTTGCTTTTCGCTCCAGCCCTGTGCTACAACCACCAGTAAAGACGCTTGAGGTGCTGCATTGGGAACTGGACTATGGAGCTTGTCTGGCTTAAGCACGTTGGGGTTCTCAATTACTATACAGTTTTCTTAAATATAAAGTTGTAAGATAAATTCACACAAATACGCATATCAGTTGTGGAAGCCGGGAGGGAGGAAGAAGCCTTGAGATTTGCTTCCATTTATTTAGTTCTCTTACTCAGAGTTGCATAGAAGCACCAGTTTCTAATAAAGTGAAGGAATATTCTCATTGCTGATCCACCTCCTCATATCGAAAAGAAAAAAACACATTCAGACCTTTGTGTCTGGAATGTGCTGAGGACAAATTGGGCATACAGGCAAGCGAGAGCATGAGAGTCATCTCCAGAAAGACCATTTCATCCACAGCTTCTACCCTGTGTTTCAATAATACCTGCACTTCTGTGATGTTTCATCTGAAGAGATCAAAATACATTATAGGTACAGGTTTAGCTAAATTGATAGCAGTCTCTGAAAGGTAAAAAGGATTCCCATCTGCAGGCACACCAGGTGGTACCGCAACAGATAAAACATCCCACTCAAGGTCAGGAAAATGAGTTGGTGGCAAAGCTGGAAGAGAACTTTGAGAGGTGAGTTTAATATGTACTGATGGCAGCCAGATGCTTTGCTGCAGCTGTGCTTGGGCAACATTGATCTTATTCTTGTTGATATGAGTCAACTTCTCTAGACAAAGAATTGCACATAAAACGAAACCATTTCTCAGCCGTTGTGTGAAGCGAACTGTAAAATGTTAGGCTGTCACAAGTGTGATGCAGGTAGCAATCAGTAAGCACCAAAGTGCTGATGTTTTTCCTCCACCCTCGATCCATGTTTCCATAAAGCTTTGGTCTTATGTAAAATTATTTGCTAGACTGTTACCTTGGTAAATGCATATTCTGATCATGGAGTACTGCAGCCTGAAAACCCTTTCACCACTCAGGCTTACTTAAAATTTAGCATTCAAGACCATTTTGACAAGCTACTCATGTTTCTGGAAGCAGAAGCACCTAGCTTATAACTAAGTCCCGAGAGGCCTGAAAAGAGAAATGCACAGCTTCAATACCTGCAGTGAAATTGCTGGGCCAGCAGAGGCAACGTGCAAACTTGGACTACAGAAAAATGAAAACCCAAATAGTTAAAAAGTTTGGAAACTACCCTTAATATATGCTTCAACTTTTGGACAGCCCTGAAGTGGTCAGGCTGTTGTACTAGATGATTGCTGTAGGTCCCTTCCAACTGAAATTCAATTCAATTCATTTTTCAAGACAGGAAAATCCAAAAGCTCAAGGTGTGGAGACTAAAGTATAAATCCATATTCTTTTCCACCATACATCTCTTCCCACTGGAGTTGTATTTGAACAGTAAAGAGAGAGTAGAAATTTCAGCAAGGTGTCTTAGGATCTTTGGTTCCCCCAGCACTGTATTATCTATCTGCTGGTGGCACTGAAAAGAGACAACCCCCCCAAAATGATAGCTTCCATCCAGATGGGTAAATATAAAAATGACTACAGGAATGGGTAAGCAGTATTTCGTCTGTCTGCTGCCAGCTGTAGTAGAGATACCCTGTTCTTCTCTAACAGTAGGTGACAGATGAGTCTTCTTGGCAGACCCAACAAAACCCATCCCACCTTGAGGTCATACAGGGGAATGTATCAAAATGAATAGATCATCAAGTCTGGTGAAATACGTAAGAGGGTGAAAACATATTTTCTCATGGCTGATCCCTGATTTTATGTGACCATGAAGTGCTTTTTATTCTTCATCCTTTCTTACAGAAGACCACAAGTAGCTTCGTGTCCCCTGCAGGGACCTGAACATATTTAAAGGTCACTGCTAGATGAAAATGAATATGCTTTTTTTTTTAAAAAAAGAAAAGTATTTCCCTCAGTTCCAAATCATGACATATTAAGCTGTAATAAAAAATATGCACAGGTTACCTGCATGGTTTTTGTTTAGCATACTGTTTAGCATACTGAAAAACAGAGTCATTCTCCTTCCGTGTAGTTCTTGCTACTTTTATGCTCATTGAAGCAATAACAGTGCCAAAGCTTGCAAGAAAATATTTAAACACTAATTAACGCCTTAATTCTGTGTGTGGGCAGGCCCCTTGTTTCCCCTGGAGCATAACTGATTTTCAAGATATTTACTTGGGATTTCAGGGTGTTTGCATATTGTGTATGGCTCCCTGTGTATGTGTCGGTACGTGTGTGGGATGCCTCTGGCTGCCTTTGCCTGCAGCTGAGCCTGCATGGCATTCTCCTTCGAACAGGCAAGTTCTCCTATAGGAAAGTTTAGGAAAACCAACCCTCTCGCCTCTTTTATTTCAGTCGCTGGATAAAAGGCAACAAATGTCATGGCTATTCCATCAAGCCATGTTACAGTGCCACAATAAATGCGTGTCACTCCTTCTGGCTGTAGGGTGCTAGGGGAGATCAGTTTTCAGCATCTGTCCAGCAGAAGTTTAGCCTGGAGCAGTCGCTCTCTACAGAGGTTTTCCTTTTCGATTTTTCCAATAAACAGGTCTGTGTGGTGTTATTGCTAATGCTAATCTGATTTTCTCTGGGAGCTGGTTCAGCAAGTGGCTAGAATTTGTACTAGGGGTGACTAAAATTGCTTGTGTTTCCACACTCCCTTCCCATTCAGCTTCCTCTTTACAAGTCACCTCTGCTGTGTCACAGAAGAAATGTCTGGAAGGGCAATATTGAGACTCTACACTGAAACTGCATATAAAATGTATCCAGATGGTGTGTTTCTGCATGTTGCATGGGAAGCCTTCACATAAAGCAAGCTCTTAATGCAAAATTCAGCCCTCAAAGCATTAAAAAGTACTAGTATCATGAAGAATAGTTGCCCCGGGCAACTATGAAAATGGCTGTGACTCAATAATTTGGTTTATAATGCAGCCCTTTCTACCCTAAAGCTGCCTGGAAGGAGCAGGGGTGAGATGAGCCTTCTGCACACCCGTTCGTAGTGGTTTCTTCTCATCATGGAGGACCAGAGCACTTCCAGGGGAAGAAACAGGCCATGGCTTTGTAACTAGAAATCATGGGGAAGCCGGGGCCATTGGTGGACAGTTCAAGTGGAACTGCTGTCACAGACCTTCAGGTGTGCTAGTTTTATTCCTTAGTATTTGGGGAAAGACCTCAGGGATTAGAAGGCTATCGAAGGCACCTACACGGCAGAAAGCTGAAGTTGGAGAGTTGAGTCCCACCCTTTGGGACTAAGCCTTGTTTCCAGCCCCAAGGAATGCCGAGGTAGCACTGAAGGACTTGTTGTTTCACGCCTGCCTTACGGGAGGCTGGAGGCACATAAGGATAGATTAAATCGGCCCAGCTGGTGTTATCTTCTTCTTATATTCCCCTCAGAGCAAGAGCAAGGTGCTGCATGGACCCTCCTGTTCTGCTGCTGCAACCACCAACGTGCAGACTCCTACAAAGACTTCTGCTCACCCAGTTGTTGCAAAGTACAGACGTGCCCTTTTGCAGGGGAGAAAGGACCTGTCTGTGATTCTTAAATAGGTTTTGCCTTCGATTTGCTTCATTCTGTGTGATTTGTCAACACTTCAAAAAGAGCTGTGTATGTAATGGGTTTCCAACAATGACAAGGGTAAAGCTGAGCATTAACTTTAAACGTTTTTTTTCTCCTCGTGATGTTGCACTTAACAGCGCGTAGTTATACTCCCTGTGTGTTGAGAGAGCAGGACATTACATAGTAAATGTTAGCAGAAGCTTTTACTATCACTTGATAAACCCATGGAAATCCCATTATGCTGAGAGGAGTTATATGTGTATATCAGGGGGAAAAAAATGAGACTGCTCTCGAGTGCATGTAACTAATTAAAAATTTAAGAGCATATAGTACATAATTATATTGGACTGTAGGTTAATGCTCCTGAATGAAGAATGCCAGATGAGCTGAGATGCTTTTACACAATAAGAGAAAGTCTGGCTGCCTCTGCGCAGAGAGCCTGTGTGCCCCCCGTGAATAGTCCCAGTATTCACAGCTCAGGCTCGCTCTGCGGCTGGGGGCTGACGGAAATGGGCATCTCGCCGTCTGTGACCTTGGTCAGGATTTGCAGGGCAGAAAACAATGCAGGGAAAGACAGGAGGACAAGCCTTGGCACCTACAAGGCAGTTTCACATCCTTTTCTGATGTTGTTTCTGGCAGTATTTTACTTACCAATGCAAGCAGAAGGCAATGTCTTAATCGACACCTTTCTCACCGTATGACATCTCTGATGGTTGCCTGTCACCACCATCAGAGAAGCTCAGGTTTAAGGCAGGCTGCTCTTCTGGGAAGAGTCCAGTGCCAGCATACTCTAAATGCCAGTTGATACCCAGCCTCCAGAGTGGTTTCAGAAATGTGTGCCTGCAGGAAGGGTGTCACCTTCCTATGAGCATGAAGCCACCAACCACTGGTACGGTCCAGACAGGATGCTCAAGGGTTTGCTAATCTGGAGTAGAAAACACAAATCCCTTCTGCTTCCTATATAATGATATCCTATTCCACAAGACTGCCTGAGAGACATGGTAGAGTTAATATAACTGTAAGTAGCCAGTAGTCTTCATTAAAGACACAGATGATTGAAACAATAGCAACAATTACACAAAGCAGTTGTCTGTCCCTGCCTAAACAAAGGCATGTGCAGGACACATGGATGGAGAACAGCTTCCATGCAACTGAAAAAGAAGCCCCAAACCCTGGCACAAAGATGAGAAGGACAGGCCCAGGGAAAAGAACCATGGAAGAGATTTTTCATTATTTGATTTTTCTTGAGGTTAAGGAAAATGAACTTCCAAATTCTTTGTAAATAAAGAGCACGGGACCGAAGAAATACCCAGCTCTACTACAGGTTTCACATTCACCTAGAAAAAAAACTCTCAGGAAATTAAAACCTTATATTTATGTTCCTGAGAATCATTACATTTTACAGCAAGATGAAATTGGTAGAACTAAGTCCATGGGCACGTGCACAGCCCAACCTTCTAGTGCAACTGCCAGCTTATTCCCATTTCATCATAAGCCTTCTACGGTTTCAGAAGGCCCCAGCAACACAAAAAAGCAACCTTTAAAGTTCTTGTCATGTGATTTACGCTCTTATAGCCACTGCTGGTTTGAATTTCACATCCATTCTTGAAGTGAAAGTTGAGCTGATCTTTTTTTTTTTTTTTTTATGATAAAAGAGCAGCCACTGAATTAATAGCAGGTCAGTATGACATATATTAGAGCGTGGTTTGGCATTTATGTTGAGAATCTCCTGTCGTCTTCTCCACCACCCACAAATGCCATAGCAACCACATTGCAAAGGGGGTAAAATGCATGCACAGTTTAACGTGCTGGTAAATGAATGCACTTCTTGTTTTACTATTGTGACGATGAATTCATTTCAGCTGCAGTCACTGATTAGTAGAAAGCTTAGTTCCCGCTGAAGAGAAAATAAACAAACAGCTCCCATTTTGCCTTTTTGGAATGTAGCAGTTACGTAGAATTCAGCTGGGTGGGCAATTAACTAAAAGGACCTCAAATTATATGTTACACTTGCACTTGCATATAAGCTTTTAGAAGTGCCATAAGAAAGTCATCTTTACAGTGAACACAAGGTTCAAGCAGACGAAGCAACAATTTGCTGAGAACCTAAACCAGAACAATACTTGTTTGTTCACCAGTGTTTGAATATTTAAGTAGTTTATGCAATTATTCTTAAGTATAATGGCCTGAGTTTCGGCAACCTTGTGTTAAGCTTGCGCAAGTCAATGATTTTCTGCAATTAAAAATACGCAGCTAGCATTGTGATCGCTTGCAAAATGCAGGAACTTTGGTTTTAACCCATCCTTACAATGTGTTAAAGACACTTTAAAAGTCTGCTGAAGCATCCAGCTTGTTCTTCATCATGTACTTTCTTCATAGCTTGATCCTCAATGAAACTACCTTCAGCAGTGTGGGCTTTTCTCAAATACTGCCTCGATCCCACTCTGTTACACCCACTTCCAACTTTCCCATATCCCTGTGTATCACTTCCGGGCCTTAATTATTCCATTACTCCTTGTAGGGATCGTTAGTCAAATATTTCACTCAAAATCCTGGCTTACGTATTGTCCATAGACAGCTCTAAATCCAAGAACAAATTGTTCCTGTTATGTATTCACCGGTTATTTTTCCCCTCTTTGTGCTTCCAGCCATCTCCCAGTAGAGCTGAAGAAGAAAACCCACACATATGAAAAGGGAGGGACTGCACTCAAGGCAGTATCTGCAGCCAGATGGAGTCAGTCTGATGTCAGCCACCCCTTTCTGACCTTTGTTTAACTGTCACTTTTGGCTACTGGCCTTTGAAGTGATGGGATAAGAGGTCTCCAAAAGGGGCAGGTAGGACGGTGGAAATAAATGCTGCTGCAATGTGGCCAAGTAAATAACTGTTATTTTTGATGTCTTTCTCAAGTACAGCATTCCAAAGTGGTGTTGCTCCAACCTTTGCGTTTTTCTCTTCCTCAGGCTGGTTTATGCATAATCATTCCTTCATTTGGGAGGAAAAGGCACAGCAGTATTCTTGCTTGTGCCTGCTATCTTTGTTTCTTGGTTTAGCTTCTCTCTTGAGAGATTAGATGAGAGCTTTGAAAGTGTTTGTTCTGAGACAGGCTATGCCACCAGATTCAAGTCTCTCAAACAATGCAACATTTCTTTGGCACCAGGATCAGAACAGAGACAAAAACCACAGAATGAAAACTGAGCTGGAGGATCCTGGACTCAAATTCTTTGGTCACATTCACACTTAAAATCTGGTGTGTAACAGGCTCCCAGTCCCTGGCTTGACTAGATAGGAGGACCTGTCAGAGCATGCCATAGCTCTTGGTTGGATCAGGCATCTGGACTTCTCTTGAAGAGAAAGGTCAGTGTGTTCCCCACTTATGGTGTCAGGACATCACTAAGGCATGCCCCTGGTGTGGGAAGTCAGACCTGGTGACATGGGACATGTCTTGTTGGCTAGACTGAAGACAACTTCTGATATTGGATTTCTCCCTGAGGGTTCTTGAATTGGTGTCCAGCCACCCCTTAGCTTTCTTTTGGCTAAGCTCCTTAAATCTCTCCCTGCAAGTTGTCTTTCTCAAACTTGTGTGCATTCTTCTGTCTCTTTCTTGAATTGCCTCCAGTTTTAGAACCTCCCACTTGCTTTGTGGACACAAGCAGGGCACAACGCATTGGCAGCAGTTTCAGGAGAAGGGGAATAGTCAGATAACATAATCCTCTTCTCCTTGGATTTCCTCTTCTTATACATATACAGATTAGGTCAGTTCATGGACAGTTACTATGAATTGCCTTTTTTGGTCATGGCTTTCCAGTGTAGAATCTCTGCAGCACCCACCAAGCAAAGACCTTTTCTCTGATCCCGTGACTTAATATGTTTGCACTTGCTTACCTTTAGATTACCAATTACTCGTTTGTATCAGTGAACTGTATTCTTTCTTTTTACTGTTTTCCCAGCCTTTTTCATCTGAAAAAAAAGGTTGATAATGATTTAAAGTTGTTTTTTTTTTCTGAGTTGTTGATAAAACACAATAGTGTAGAGCTGAGAACCAGTCCCTGTGTGATCTCTCCAAACACACACCCACTCAAAGAAAATTTCTCTGGTTATAATTATATTTGAGACCTGAACTTAGCCAGTTCCTAATCCATTTAACTTGTTTTACAGTGGTTTTGTATTGTTCTAGTTACTTCATCAACATGCTGTACTGTTACAAGGCACATTTCTTACAGAAGCCTGACATCAATTCCCTCATCAGCCAGACTTGTAATCTAATGCAAACTTTCCTGAGTTGCATTAAAACCCAGGGTATATAGGAGGTGCAGGGAGACCCACAACAACATTAAACGGCCTTGTTTAGGTCTTAGTAGCAAGGTGGCCACACCAGTATGGTGCTGTATAAATTATCTTCGCTTTCCACTCTCCCCTGCAGCCTTACTCTTGGCAAGGTGGAAAGCTGCTGCAGACGATGCTAGTGTTTCAGGCTATCTCTTCGGAAGCTGGTTATGTGATCCACTGAGCAACCTCCTGGAGGAGAGTCTGTTTTCCCAGGACTAATGCCACCCTTTTGTAACCAGAGACTCTCTTGTTTATAATTCCTTAAAGGATTTGTAAGCTGAAGATGTTTAAAAAAAAGTCTGTTGTGTTGGAGGTAACCTCAGCCTTCCGTTCAGATACCAACCAAGTGCAGCACCTCTCTGATTTCCCAAGAACTTGGAGGGCAATACAGGTGGAATGAAACTTTGAGGCAGGGTGTCTATCCTCTTCTCCCGGAGTGTTTGGTGTGATTTTTACCAGGGAATGATGATGATCAGGCTGGCTTTTCCAGCTATAGCAGCATCTTACATGATATGCTCCTAATGTACTTGTCCTGCTGCAGGCGAATGGAATAAGGTTTAGATCATGTAACTTATTTTCAGTTACCTTTAAGTGGTATTGGTTCCGTACAGATTTGGTCATTTCCTCGAAAAGCGGTTAATTCAAAGAATTGTCCTTTTCAAAGACAGCTTTTGAACTCAGGGAAGGGACTTGTGGAATATTCTAGTCTTCTGTGGGAATGGAAATTCATGTATTTGCAGTAGCCTTGGATCCCTTGGCTCCTCCGAAAGGTAGACAATGCACAAATTATATATACACACAATATTAAACAATTGTAATCTGGATTTAGATTTGGAAATGAACAGGATGTTAATGAGATAATGTCTAGGCATGATACAGTCTCACTTCTTGGCGTAAGAATGCATAATAATGTCTTCTACACTGTTGATTTAAAAGGACAAACTCTAATGATACCTTTTCAGTATTCCTTACCTATTTATTTCTATGCATTTATTAGGATTAGATAATTTATAATTTAATTGTTTCTTAGTGTGCATAATTTCCTATTTAATGCTTATAAATAACTTAAATACAAAGCTTGAAGGACAATGAGAAAACAGGAAGCACTGGAGCAGAGGGAGGTTAACTCATCAAGGGCAATGCTGTTCCACTGGAAACTTTATCTGCTGCCTAAAATGGAATCGTTTGCTGTGAAGTCCAATAACACTTTCAGGTTCAGTTTGATTGCCAAAGCCAGGATTATTCAGCAGCAACAGCCAGAATGAAAACCATTACAGGAACAAAATAGGGAGGCAAGATCTCTGCAGCCAGGCTTTAATTCATGTTAATATGCACGAGAATGCAATTAGAGAGGGCTCTGAATTGCAGGAATGCATGCCCGATGACATGCAAATCTCATTTCAACAGGGGCACCCACAGAAGCTGGTTAATAGATTATCCAAGTTCTTATCACACAGCATACTATTTGGGGTGGAGTTAATTAATATAACTAAAAGAAAAGGAACATCAGCTCTGAAAGGATGAGTGGGTGGGTCAGTTATGAGATGGAGCAAATCCTCTCCTGGCAATACTCTCACTGCAACCACCTGTAGCTGCCTTTGCTGTCGGGAGAATTCGGCCCTGCCGAGAGCAGGAGGCACGAGGCAGAAATTCTGTCTAAGCTGCATTTTTTTTCCTCCCTTGATCTGCAGAAGGGATTGAAAAAAATTGGTAGTGCTGCTAATCGTTAATCACGCTGAAAACAAACCCGGCCTTGCAGAACTAACTGTGCACTCAGAGCGCTGGGGAAATTAAGAAGAGGAAGAAAATATTCAGATGGTTTCTAGATGCTCTAATTTGGGGTTTCCCATATTTTGCTTGCGTGATTATTTTGTAGTCTCATAAATTACACTGTAGAGAAGCTTTTCTTTTTGCACAATCTGCATTTTCCTTTGGACAATTACATCCAAATATTTCAATGCATTATTCCCCACTCACTTCTGACTGTAATGGTGTCCTTCTGCTGTCCCATCTATCTGCTGCTTCAGTCTGCTCCAGCTGAGAATGAATGAACCTGCATTGCACTGCCTATTACAGGAGAAAAATCCCAGTTGTAAAGCCTCTGCCCTCACCACCGGCACTGAAGCTTCTTGAACTTCACTGGGACAGGCAGGGAGCACTGTAGAAAGCAGAAAGTCCCAGTATAAACTATATATAGGATGCCAGTGAGATGGTGAAGTTTCTCTCTGGACCCTTGGCTTCTTACACACTTTTATACTTTGTAACCTGTGATTCCTCTGTAAAAGTGTCACTTGGAGCGTGAGGTTCAATTTGCTGGTCCTTATCAAGGCTTCTGAAGATGGATGGAAAAATGCCTGGGTGGTCAGTGATGCTGGGAAATGTCCATGATGCAGCTTGGGACCTGTTTCAGTCCCAAATTTGCTGCACACTCAGGGCAGGTGGCTGGAAGTCCTTCCAGACTCACCTTCAGGACATGCTCCTCTCCTCCACGCTCAGCTTCAGGCTCTTTCCTCTCAGAGGTTTTCAGAAGATAGAAAAGCAAATCCCAGCACCTGAATTTTCCTGACACACTCACAGCTAAAACTCCCAGTTCATTGTTTTTAAGGTTTCTTTGGTTGTCATTTTTATACAGACATACAACTTTCTAGTTTCTCCTGTGGGTCCTAGCACTGGCGTGATGTTGCAGGACTGCTGGTTGCAAGGAAGCGGTGCCTGGCACGAGCGCATGTGAAGTAAATGGAGAGGAACACTTGTTTGGAGAGGAAGTAGAGGTGAACAACCACATGGACATTGCAAATGTTGAAACACAATCAAACAGAGAAGGTTTCAACTTTGGCAGTGTGGGAGCAATGTTTTTTAAATGCAGACACTCATAGACCAGCTAAATAATTTCCAGAGAGGAGAAAGATGATGCTATGGTCTGCTTTACATCTTGGACATGCCTTGAGTCTAGCAGCAAACCCTCCCTTGTGCCTTGCCTTTTGGTATCTGGCAGGTGAATTGCTCCCTGCAGTGGCTTGTGGGGGGGATTTTCCCAGCTGAAACTTTGAAGTTGGCTGTTCTGCCCGTTCTGTGATGTGGTGATGAATGTTTAGAATTTGTGAAGCACCTCAGGGTGAAAGGCCTTCTGTAAATGCTGTTATTCATCAAGAAATAACCAGGCCGTCCTTGAAATGTTAGCTGGCATGGTTCCCAAACCCCCCCACCACATTCAGCTGTTTATTATTTTTACTACAGCAGCGCCCAAGGATGAAATGAGAGTGGGGGTCTCTTGTGCTAAATGCTATACAAATATAAATGTCATCTTCTCATTGACAAGAGAGGAAAAGGCTGTGGGAAGGGAAATGTTTTATACGCTGTGTCTGAGATTCTTTCTTTCCCAGCACAGCAAGGATGATTGAAGGGCAGAATTCTCAGACCTAACCTAAAAGTGGGCCCTTACATTAAGAACAGCCTCATTTGAGCATCTGGTCTCCCGACAAAGAATCATCCTGAGGGCAGTTCACCTGAGCTGGTTCAGACACCAAATTTGAGTTGAACCACATCCTTTGTG